>JASVEL010008545.1:0-28167 GCA_032618575.1 Nicotiana noctiflora
ACTGCAATTTTCTGCAGAATTTTTCCAAGTTCTAAATGCCCGGTTGATGGTCCGAATCCATCCCGAGGCCCCCGGGACCCCAACGAAAACAACCAACATACTCCAAAACATGATACGGACTTGTTCCAATCATAAAAACACCATACTAAACATCAAAATCTCCATTTATTCACGAATTCAAGCCTAAGTTTCTTCAAAACTTTCAAAACTAACATTCAATCCAAAACCCGATCAAACGATGTCCGAATGACCTGAAAATTTGCGGACACATCCAAAATCACATAACGAAGCTACAGAAATTGTCGGAATTCCATTCCGACCCCCGGATCAAAATATCACCTACCATCCGGTTTTCGCCAAAAATCAACCTTCGCCAATTCAAGCCTAAAACTACACCGGACCTCCGAATTCAATTCCGATTATTCTCCTAAGTCATAAATGATCCCCCGGAACTAGTCGAATCATCAGAATCCGGTTCCGAGCATTCTAACTCAATAGTCAACTCTTGGTTGACTTCTCATATTCAAGCTTTCTTTAAACATGCTATTTGCTTCATTTTCAATCCAAATCACTCCTAACTCACCCGATATACTCTAATACTGTTTTAAAAGCATAATATATGTAAATGCAAGGTAACGGGGTGGAAATTCCCGTAACGACGGGCCGGGTCGTTACAGCTGCATTCGCGAAGGCCTGGGCTTGATGACCATCATGTTCGCGAGGCCAGGGACGCGTTCGCGTAGGTCTGGTCTAGGTGGTCATCGCGTTCTCGATGGGGCTTGTCGCGTTCGCGTAGGTCAGGGTGGAGAAGCATCGCGTTCGCGAGGGTCTTGCCGCGTTCGTGTAGTTCAAATCGTGGAGGCTGGATTTTTCTTCATCGCGGACGCGTGAAACGCGTCGCGTTCGCGAAGGGTATTTGATAGAGCATCGCGGACGCGTGGGCTAGGGACGCGAACGCGAAGGGTAAACCTTCAGTCAGAAATATTAAAAACCAGAATAGTCCACCCGCGACCCTCATTCACAAAAATGCCATTTTTGAGCTCCAAGAGAGGAAATTGACGGGGAATCGCTGGGATATCGTCGGGGGTAAGTTTCTTGGCCTTAATCCGTTAGTTTATCATGAAATTCGTGATTATTTCACTGTTAATGGAGGATTAATAGAGGGTTTTAGCCCTAGGCCAAAATTTTAGAAAACCTTTGATTTGAATGGGCAAACGGAGTCCGATTTCGATAAATTTTATATGCACGGACTCGTGTTGAGAAAAGGAACCCAAATATATAACTTTCATAATTTTTTGAGAAGTGTACCAAAAGTCGGATTTTGGCAACTTGTGGGTTTTGGTGTATTTTGAATTGTTTTGATTGGGTAATGCCCAATTGGCCTATTTTGATGTGATTCTATTGATTTTTATCAGATACTACACATGTGGAGGCCGACATTCATGGCAAGAGAGTTGTCTCTTAGCGGTTTTGTACCGGAGTCGAGGTAAGTGGCTTGTCTAACCTCGTGTGGGGGAACTTTCACCCCTAGGATATTATGTGATAGTTTAAACGCCTTGTAACGCGAGGTGACGGGTGTTTACATGCGCTGGTTGTTGTAACACACTTTATTTGAATTGTCCGATTAGTGATATTCCTGTTCTTAGATGATTAAATTGTTACATTTACCTGGTGTTTGTTAGAAAAGCATGATTAGATAGGATTTAACTGTCTAATTGCCTAGTTGTCTTACTTGAACTTCTTGATAATTGTTGGCACTAGTTTCGGTGAAATTGTAGTTAAGCATATTATATTTTCTGTGTGTGTTTCTTTATTGTTGTATTGGTGGACTGCGGGTTCGATTCCCAGAGATCCCAGGGCTGTGGGTTCGATTCCCAGAGACCCGGAGAGGTATTGTATGTGGACTGCGGCCGGAGATCCAAGGGCTGCGGGTTCGATTCCCGGAGACCCGGAGTTATTGATATATTATTGAGATATGGACTGCGGGTTCGATTCCGGAGATCCTGAGATCATTGAGACACATCTTGAGGTATTGAGGCATGGGCTGCGGGTTCGATTCCCGGAGACCAAGAGATATTGTTATTGGGACTGCGGGTTAAATTCCCGTAGCTCCTGGATTGTTGATTTCAGAGTGAGACTGTGGGTTCAATTCCCACAGGTCCTGGACTTGTTGATTGAGTTTTGTTGAGTTGGTTACTTGTTGTTAGCTTAATTGTAGACGGTTGCAGCAATCACTTTATTGTTGTTTTTCAGATTCATTATTATTTAAACTGCTTATTACTGTTACTATCATTATGTTATTGTTCTCTCAGTAGGGCCCTGACCTTCCTCGTCACTACTCTATCGAGGTTAGGCTTGGTACTTACTAAGTACCACCGTGGTGTACTCATGCTACTCTTCTTCACACATTTGTTGTGCAGATCCAGGCACATCAAGATAGGCCCATACTAGGTGATCCAACAGCACATTTGGAGACCTCGAGGTATGATCTGCTACGTCCCCGGATCTGGGGGGCCTCCTTCTATTCTGATAGTATTATTAGATATTTTTCCCTCATGACGTTGTTTAGATACTCTTGACATATAGAGCCACAGTTGTATTTCTCTTTTAGTCTATGTTACCCGTGGGATTCCGGGTCTTGATGGTATGTATACAGTGTGTTGACGAGTGTATGTGCCAAGTGGCACGGATTACATTCCTATTTATATCGTTTTTCCGCTATTTCTTGTTTAAAGTTCATAAACTTGTATATTTCGCAATGTGTTAGGCTTACCTAGTCGTGGGGACTGGGTGCCGTCATGACGTGTTCATGATTGGTGAACTAGGGTCGTGACAGCAGGCCCAAAATAAAATAACCGGGCAATCTACATAAACCAAAACAACATCATTCTAAGCGAGCGAATCTGGACCATTAAAAAGTTTAATCAAACGATCCAAAACAATGGTTACCCAATAACCAAAACGACGGCGTACGTTTGAACCAATCTGAGTTGTTGATATCATACATCCTATGGTCACGATTAAATGACCATTTAATGAGAACGACATCATTTTGGGTATAGTTGCATCTAGGCCGTTGGTACATTTAATCCAATGGTCCCAGATTGTTCAAAGCTTTTAAATATACAAAACAATGTTACATACATCATTATACACCGCTTCGTCCTAAATTGAAACCCTAGCCGCCCTATATTGCTCTCCACCATTGCTGGAACTTTATCGGTGGTGGTTCTGTCCTTTCTCCATTTAGGCCACCCTTAACACCATCTCACCGTTCACATCCCCCTATCACCCTATCATATCAGATCCCTCAGAAAACCACTGAAAAGTTTCGAATAATCCAAAAGGTATCGCCAGAACCCTACTCCGGCGACCACCACTTTTGAACCAGTGTTCACCATTAACAACCCATGACCCTCTCATAGTCTTCTTCAACCCCACTAGGTATAATCCCTCAAATAAGCCCCAAACATCTCGAATATTAAAAATGTTTTGTCGGAACCCTACTCCGGCGAACATCCCTAACCCCTCAAAACCACCCTATTAAACCCCTAACCCTCTTCCAAGAGTCTTTCCTACAAAAAGACTCGATGAATCTGTTTGAAGATCCAAAAATCCAAGAAAATGGTTCCTGGACTTCTTATACACGAAAATCAAGAAAAAGAAGAGAACAAGGAAAGAAAAATGAAGAAAATAAGAAAAATAGAAAAGAAAACATGAAAGCTAAGTACCAAAACCCTATTTTTCTCTATTTTTTGCTTCTATTTCTCAACTTCCTCTATTCTTTTGTTTCTGAACTTTCTGGAGTCTGTTACATGTTCAAACCTTTTGTTCTATCATGAATACCTGACTATGTGCTGATATGCTTCTTTCATGATTTAAGCCATGTAAACAAATTGTATGCTTTATACCTAATTAAGTGTCTTACTTGAAAAGGTCTTACTCTGATTGAATAATTCTGTTAATGTATTCAACCTATATCCAATTTGTCCTCTGAATCTTGTTAATCGAATGTTTAATCATTATGTGGCTATATCTGTAATATGTTTAGTACTGGCTAATATTGCAATGTAATCTTCGACTTTTGGCTTCTTCTGAATTTTTTTTTTGATTAATTAAAAGGGTTAATTGGGTAATTAGTCTTAATTTGGCTATGTTCATAAGACTATCCAATGTTGGTTATTTGTGCAACTTAGATTGAATAAGAGGTTTAATTGGTTAATTTAGTCTAAAATTGACTATATTGATAAGACTGTTTAGTATTGGCTATTTGTGCAATTCAATTATGAATTTGACCTTTAAAGTTCAGATTAATTAAAAAGGGTTAGTTGATTACTTAGTCGTAATTAGGGCTATATCTGTAAAAAGGATTACTTAGCTTTAGTTTGGCTATAATATAAAATTCATCTAATTAGGGCTATTTGTTAAATACAATGCTGAGTTTGACTACTCAAGGTCTAATTAATCTAGAGGTTCGTCGGGTAAATAGGAATAAAAGATAGGGGTAAAATGGGAAGGGATAAGTGGTAGTCTGGAAATAATTTGAAGAGGCTAAGGGCATTAAAGACAAATCTGCCTGGTTTCGATGTAATTAGTTAAATATTAAAGGGCATCTTAGGTATACCTAAAGGGTAAATAGGTAGAAATCTCTAGCAAGTGAGGGTAATAAAGGTATTTAGGCTTAAATGGAATAATATAGAACACACTAGAACCTTCTAGCAAGGGTTCAAGTGTATTCACGACTAATTTACACATACCAAACTGAAAATAATTAAAAAGAGTAGGGGTGGAAAATCTGAATATCTAATTCAAATTTCCCTCCCATTTTGCTCTATAAATAGGCCTCTTTAGGCCACATTTTAAAAGGGTTCAGAAGATTTGAAATCTGAAATACATTAAAAATATTACTACTGTTTCATTGGTTATATTCGAGTGAAAACTTTGGGTTTCCGTCATTTTGATCACTATTCTTCATCATTTGGTCGAATTCATTGGATTTTCTACTCTGAAATCATGTCTGTTGTTGTGTTATATTGGATTTACTGTTGTTAGACTTGGATTGTTGCCTAGTACTGATCTTCTTCTTCTTCTTCTACATCCTTAGAGATCATCGATTTCCTTCTCAATTTGATCAGGTACACTACTGATTTTCAAGGATGTAATTGAATTTCTGGAGAAATAAAATACGCATTAATCCTTTTTGTATTTTAATTCTGTTTTACTTGTAGTTGTGAGAATTTAGAAATTATGTAATTCGTTAAGAATCTATTGTATAATTTGGACTTGGACAGTTTGAACTATGATTCGAAATTAGTAATTATGTAGAAATGTTAATTTAGATGTTTATATAGGATAAAATAGAATAGACTAGTTTTAAAAATAATCACCTAGATTCGTAGGTTCAAAACTGGTCGAAATCAAATTGAGTACTAATAAGCTTCATTTTGTTCCTGAAATTAAGAAGTGAATACGAAACCTTAGAATACTTTCTGTTGTTTAAAGTTTCCGAACTAGTGACTGTCAATAAATAATGAAGTAATTAGATACATTTGGTTCATAATTCTGAGGTGTTAAATCCGTTTAAATTTTGTACTAATCTTGAGGTATTAGACTTTACTTAAATTTGTTTAAATTCAAAATCAGACATGAAACAATGAATACAGTATGAACGAAGTTCATGATCTAGTTGAAAATATGATTCACTGTATAATTAGTTTAGCCATTTAGAAGCAACAAGTAAACATTAAGTAGACCTGAATCTGAACACACACATATATATTGATACAATTTGACTGATATAGTTTGATTAATATGTTTATAGATGAATAAAATTAGAGTTACACCTTACTGAAGTAGTATTGTTTGTATTAAGTTTGCTTCAAATTCAACTGATAAGTTTTGACGAGTTTTGGTCATAAAAAGCTGGAATGAATTATGATAACTTTTAAGCCCAATGGACTTGAATTCGTAACTTTGGACTGGGCTTTAAATGGCCTTATGCACACTGGTGCGTTTCTGTTAAATTAGTCCAAATTCCAGGCCTAATAACGTATAGTAGCCTGGATCCGCACAAACGATAATAAGAATTATTAGAAAATTGTTAATAGCTATTTCTATTAAGGGAAAAACAAGTGATTGAAAACTTAGTACAATATAGGTTAACCATTAAAACTTTATGAGATGAACCCCGTCATAAAATAGACAAACGGGGTCCTTGAATAATAATTATGATAATTTAGACATCGGAATGATCGTTTGGCTAATTCCATGATCTTTCCCAAAGTAACAAAGAAATAGACACCATTAGGCACAATTTTAATATGCATTCTCATGAACGGGTGCATATTTATGTGACCTAAATCCTATTCCCAACGAAGTCAAAATGTATCCAAAGCCACAGGCGTACTGGTACGGTGTGGTCAAGGAATGCATTTTCATGACGTTGCTATTCTGAAAATTTGAAAAGTGGAATGTTAATGCACATGATTTAAAACATATAATCGGAATTAGACAAAATCAAAAATAACAGTTGAGCGACAATGCTTAAACCATGGAATCTGGGAGTGCCTAACACCTTCTCCCGGGTTAACAGAATTCCTTATCCGGATTTCTAGTTCGCAGACTTTAACATAGTCAAACTTTCTTCGGTTCGGGATTAAACAGGTGACTTGGGACACCATTATATTCTCAAGTGGCGACACAGAAAACTTAAATAACTAATCCCGTTCCGACTGTCCTTAAATTGGAAAAACGCCTCTACGCACTCACAGGTAAAGTAGCATAATACATACATTTATGGAAAACGGAGGTGTGACAGCTCTATGATTCTGCTGGAAATAAGAAACCCAGAACTTCGGTTCGGGGTTTAAGAATTCGAGCTCAGTTAAATTGCTGTTTTTGATTATTTCTGATTTTATTATATGATTTTTATCAATGTGCTATATGTATACCACTTTGATATTTTGTGAATCGTATATAAATATTGTGCCGAAAACCCTTCTCTTCTTATCTCCGGGGATGTTCTTACTGGTTGAGACTCCCCTTTCTGTTAAGTCAATACCAAAATAAGAAATAGAGGCCGAAAAAGTTACTAAGCCGGACGATCCCGCGGGTCCCCGGCAAGTAGCCCACTCCTCGATTTGAGTTGTCCGCTCGGGTAAATAGTCTAGAACCAATTAAAAATCAGGATATTGAGCCTAGAGTTAGGACAATTATTTGCATCATATCTGACTTAGGGGACTCAACACAGGGGTTGGGTCCGTCTAGAACAGGTGAACCAAATATAAAAAGACCAATAATGATTATATGTTGCATTTAAATGTCTTGGGCCATTATGCAAATCGGCTAAAATTGAGGAAAGGAAAAAAGAAGAATAGTAATTTTAAGAAATTGATATCCAAATACTAACGAAACTCTGTCAGAATTTCGAGGAATTTATCAAAAATAGTTGGATTAAGTTAGAAATAGTTGGTCTAAAAATAAGTTTACCGAACTACACTGGTTTGATTCTCACCACTATGCGAGATACTTAGGTAACCCTTGACGTGTCCAACCACCACTTTTATAAAAACAACCAAAATTGTTAATTTTGAATAAATCAAAGTCATGCTGTTTTTGACAAAATAGCCGAATGTCCCGAGAGGGTGCCATAAGGCTGTTTGTGCAAAAATGACCGCTTTTGAGTCACTTTCCCTAAATAATAGATACAACCTTAAAATCGTCGGAGGAAGCGCGGAAAGGCCGTATTTGCAAATAGGGACTTTTTGAAAATGAAATTTTTTTTCCCTTTACAAATATATTTTGTCTTTTTGGGTCAAATAATATGTGATTAAATCACCTTTAAATAAATGTGCAGGATGAGCACAATACAAAATGAACCATTTTCATTAATGAATAAAATTCCTTTGGAGTTGCGTTTATGGTGGAATGACTTGGGTCAAGACGGACAAGACGAGATCAAGAAATATTTGAAAGGACTTATGGGG
The DNA here is from genome assembly GCA_032618575.1 of Nicotiana noctiflora. Lineage (NCBI taxonomy): Eukaryota > Viridiplantae > Streptophyta > Magnoliopsida > Solanales > Solanaceae > Nicotiana > Nicotiana noctiflora. The sequence goes on from JASVEL010008545.1 coordinate 7,986, forward strand.
TTGCTTGATTTCATACCTCGGGGAGACATTATTCGGTCCTTGGTCACCTGCTGGGATCCCGCACATAATGTGCTCCATTTATCGGACTATGAGCTCACTCCGACACTATAGGAGATTGCTAGTTATATTGAGAAAGATGAGGTCCCCATGAAAGACAAATATCCGGTTGCTCCAAGAGCCATCACCTCTCATAGATTCCTGGATTCCTTGAAAATAGCCTAAAGCGTCCACAATGAAGATTTGGCTCATGGGTATTGCACTATGAATTTCATATACCATAGATATGGTCACATTGGAGGATTCAATAACCCAGCAAACATGCTTTGCAGCAAAGCAAACTGGGCGAAATGGGAGGAACATAGGCCTTTTGCTTTAATGGTGGCCTTTTTGGGATTGATAATAATTCCAAGGAAAGATGGGAACATCGTCATAAGAATTGCCGGGATTGTCAGTACTCTCCTCAAGCAGGATAATAGTACTTTGGCACCTATGATAGTGGTCGATATCTTTCCTGCCCTCACAGCCTGTAAAGCTGGAGTAGATTTCTTCGAGGGATGAAACTTGCAATTACAAATGTAGATGATCGAGCACTTATGACATCACCCTCAATTTCTTAGTTAAGGATCATCAGAAAAGACTTTAATAGAAGAATTCAACACGAGGGTAAAAGGGGTCAAGTTGCCGGAGGGGTCTAAAGGCTGGATCACATATTTTCGATCTCTTACTGCTAGTCAGATAGAATGGGCATTCGGGTGGTTACCCGTCAATGAAATCACATACATGCAGGCAGAAGGATCACACTTTCTTTTAATTGGGCTGAAAAGTATTCAACCTTACGCACCATATCGAGTGTTACGACAACTCGGAAGATATCGAATAGTGCCAAAAGATGGAGATCTCAGTATTCAGGTGATAGAGATTAGTCCCGATGGGCAGTTTCCCGAGGTAAAAGTCCGACAAATATGGAATGCTTAAAAGTGGACACTTGGGTAAGATATCGGGCCTGAGGTGAAGTGACACCTGGTTACTCTGCGTGGTATAGAAGAGATTATGATCATGAAAGACCAACGAAGAGACCTTACATCCAAGAATTTGCCGAGCTGTCAAAAGAGCAATGGCATTGGTTGACTAAAAAGAATGAATACCTAGCTAAAATCAGTATGCTAGAAAAGCAGGTTCAAGACCCCGAGTTTGAAAATAGCTTACAAACAGCGGCTGATGAGGGTGAAAAGAAGCAACTGATTAAAGAAAATGAGGCACTAAAAGCTCAAATTCTGAAAATGAGAACATCAACCGAAACCCATATTCGACATGCCCGGGATGAAAAACTGATTAATAATTTGCGGTGAAAGGTGAACGATTACAGTTTTGACCTGGATAAACCCGAAAACGAATTGATCGGTGTTCGAAAGCAATTGGCTAGAAATGCTGAAGAAAGGGCTCGTATGATCCAACGATTAAAAGAAGAACATAATATTGAAGTTGCTCGGTTAAGGAAAAAGATTGTCACTGCCGAGGTCAAAATTAGAAAATAGGAAAAAGAATTTTATATAGAAAGAGAACATTGCTATATGGCCATGGCCCGATTAGAAATGGAACTGCAACAGCTTCAAGAGAAAAGCCAACAGACTCTGGATTCTCGTGCCGAACAAATAGGGAGGTTACTTCAAGAGAAAGGAATGATTAGAGAGACAATTGTCAGCATTGCTCATTATATCACTCAGAAATGCCATATATGCAAAGATATGACCCAGACCACATTTGTCGCCTCAGCAATGATATTTGTAAAGCAAATAATGAGAGATTTAGATAAACTCCAAAAGGGACATGCATATAGGCCCGCGGCGAGATCGAACGATGTCCCGCGGGCACTAGGATCTTTAATGTATTCTTAGGTTATGCATTTTGAGTTTGTATTTTTATTTTTCCTGCATTATTAGAAGGTTGTAGCAAAATTTTCATTTAGAGTTTATCTTTGTAATCAGTGATTGGTAATTAATGAAGTTGAAAATCTCCAAAATTTGTCTTTAATATTATTTTTCTTTAAGTACTTATGCAGTAGGCAAATGCATAGGATCGATCAATGAAAAAAGAGAGAAAAAAATGAAAAAGTGGAAAAACAGAACGTCGGTGATAATAAAAATAGACAAAAAAAAAAGCCTAACAAAAGAATTGGAAAAGCAAGAAAAGACAACAAGGCCGGGATGACGCATATTGCTAAACAAATTATGTTTATGTTCCCGATCTGTAATTTTTCGACCCGTTATGACCTAACCACTAACAAGTTTTGTTGTTGTTGAGTAACAGATTGGTGGTTAGTAATTGGCATTCTGGCAAACCACCATTACAACAATCGTTCTAAGAACATGACAAAGGCAATTACTCAGGAAATTGAAGCTACAGTTATGGATCCATTACAGGAAGATGAGGTAGTGGACGTGAACAGTATGAAAGAGGAGATGTATAAGCTCAAACAGCAAATGGCCGAGATGTAACAGACTTGGGCGAAGGGACAACCTTTACCCACACACCCGGCCAATCCCACTTACATCCCTCTACCAGTCCAAGCATACGACCCACCCACCGTAATCTCATCCTCCACTTATCCCACATACCCACCTTACTATGCAACCACCTCACAAGCACCACCTCCTCCACTTCCTAAACAAATTCCACCACATCCACCATTTGTTGCTCCTGTATATGTGGCCCCGCCACCAGCTGCATTACACAAATCATCTAGCGAACCATTATTCCATATCCAACACAATCATTATTATCCCTCGGAACCTACTTTCAAAAAGCATGATTCCTATACTCCTCTCATCGACATGGCTGAAGAGGAAAAACCACCTAAAAATCCTGAGCAGGAAGAGATGGTTAGAAATATCAAAAACCCCGAGCAATCATTCCGGAACATGCAGGGCCTGGGTGGTCAAGTGAGCGTAGCTTACAAGGATTTATGTCTATTCCCTGAAGTGCAGCTGCTAGCAAGATTTAAGCTACCAAAATTCGATCTATATGATGGTCACGGCAACCCTATAGCACATTTAAGGGGCTTCTGCAGCAAAATGCACGGAGCCGGCGGAAAAGATGAGTTGCTCATGGCTTACTTTAGCCAAAGTCTTAGCGGTTTAGCTCTAGAATGGTATACCAAGCAAGACCATCCCAGGTGGTTTATTTGGGATGGCCTTGCTCAGGCATTTGCAAATCATTTCCAGTACAATTGGAAATTATTCCAGATAGGCTGACACTAACAAAGATGGATAAAAACCAAGGAGAAAGTTTTCGGGAATATGGCTTTAGGTGGATAGAGCAAGCTGCTCGGGTAGACCCACCTATGAAGGAGGGAGAGACGGTAGACTATTTTCTGCAAGCTTTGGAACCAACGTACTATGGTAAGCCGACGTGGTATTTGTGACGACCCAAAGGGTCATCACTTATTTTATTAATCATTTCGAGCTTCTGAGGCCTTGAAAACCTCATTCCATGTTGCCTCGATTTACGTGCATGATCTGAGCATGTAGACGGAAAGATTTTGTGGTAGAAAATATGAATTCTATGAGAAATTTGGATAAAAATGATATTAATATTGATATGGTTGACTTCGGTCAACATTTTTGGTAAATAGACCCGGACCCGAGATTGGATGGTCCCGAAAAGTCCGTAGGAAAATATGGGACTTGGACATGCGTCCGGAGTCGAATTCTGAGGCTTAAAGCCCAAGTTATGAATTTTTCTGTGAAATTGTTTTTGATATAATTGTTAAAGGAAAATGATTTAATTGACCTTGGTATCGGGCTCGAATTTTGGTTCCGATGCCCGGTACAAGTCTTAAATATTATATATGTGATTTCTGTAAAGTTTGGTGACATTCGGATGTCGTTTGATATGTTTTGGACCTTGAGTTCCAAGTTTGAAGGTTTTGAAAACCAAAAGTATGAAAATCATGAACTTGAGGCTTGATTTGATGAAAACGATGTGTTATTGGCGATGTGATCGCACGAACAAGTTCATAATGTGTTTTTGATGTTGTGTACATGTTTGGTTTGGAGCTCGGGGGGCTCGGGTAAAGATTTGATAGGCCGTTGGATTAAATTCCGAATTTTTGCACTGCTGGTTTTTCACCCAGCTGTTGGCTTCGCAATTGCGAAGCATTTCTCGCAATTGCGAAGGGGGCAGATCAAGGCAGGGCTCGCAAATGCGAACCCTGATCGCAAATGCGAAGCCCCTCATGCCCAACCTTGTTCGCAAATGCGAACAATTGTTCGCAAATGCGAACATCCCCTTGTCCTGCCTATGTTCGCAAATGCGAACCATAGTTCGCAAATGCGAACATTCCCATATCCAGCCTTGTTCGCAAATGCGAACATTCCCTATACTGCATGTGTTCGCAAATGCGAACCATTATTCGCAAATGCGAACCATTGTTCGCAAATGCGAACATTTCCCTTTCCTGCCAGTGTTTGCAAATGCGAACAAAAGTTCGCAAATGCGAACTTCCCAGCCTTAGCTTATTTTTCAAACTCCAGAAATTGGTCGGGGTTCGCAATTGCGAACCCATGTTCGCAAATGCGAACACAGAGACCTGTAAAACACGATTTTCTTCATTTCTTCACTTTTTACAAACCAAAAATACCCATTTGCGATTCTTCACGGATTCCTTCTTCTTCAAAACAATTGTAAGTCACTTTTTAATTAATTCTTTCAATTCCTAACATCATTAAACATGTTTTTCAATAGAAATCAAAGGTTTTTATGGTAGAATTTCTTGTTTTTGTTAGAATATAGGGTTTTTCATAAATTGGGAAATTGGACCTCGAATTGAGGTCCGATTTTGAAACAAATCATATACATGAACTTGTGGGGGGATGGGTAACCGGATTTTGGTCCGAACCCCGAGTTCCGACCATGTGGGCCCGGGGTCGAAATTCACTATTCCGGGCAGAATATTGTAAAAGTTGTAATTGGTCTTAGGAATTAGTTTGTTGAGTAGCATTGATGATATTAAATCAATTGTGTATAGATACGATTGGATTGGAGCCAAATTTGAAAGAAAAAGACATTTCCACGGATTGAATTGTTCATAAACATTCGAGGTAAGTATTTGTTCTATCCTAGCTTGAGGGAATAGGATTATGTGTTATGTGTTATGTGATTGAGTGCAGTGTATGGGCTGTGGTGATGAGCATCCATACATTGGCGTCTAGTATGACCGTGAGTTGTTGATAATGCTTAGTGTGAGACATATTTACAGATGAATTGTTGAACCTTTGCCAGGTTGTAGAATTGTTATTTTTCTCCCTTGTTGGGACTTGTTGTGAAGATAATTATTGATTGCCCTTGTTGGGACGGTTTATGAATTCCTGTTTCTTTCTTTGCCCTTAACTGTGATTGTTATTTGGGTAAGGAAGAGTGATAATGCACGAAGGGTGATGCCGTGCCTTGATTTGTTATTTATGCACGAAGGTTAATGCCGTGCCATGTTTTATTATTTATGCACGAAGGTTAATGCCGTGCCATGTTTTATTGATTATGCACGAAGGATCATGCCGTGCCCTGTTATTGAACCATGTACGAAGGATCATGCCGTATTATGGATGTGAGGATGAGAGTAAAAGCACGAAGGGTGATGCCGTGTACTTTATTTGCTTATTTGGTGAGGATGAGAGTAAAAGCACGAAGGGTGATGCCGTGCAATTGTTTGCTATTCCTTGACTTGATATTACATGTGTTTCCATTATACTTTGTTTTCCTTGTGAACTTATTAACTGTTGTTAATTGTTGAATTCTTTGAGATATTCCTTATTGTGTTATTACTTGGTTATTTCTTATTATTCCGTGGTATACATATATATTGAATTGCACAGGTTTATGTGGGTGTCTGGTTCTAGGCTTGTCACTACTTCGCCGGGATAGGCCAGGCACTTACCAGCACATGGGGTTGGTTGTGCTGATGCTACACTTCTATGCATTTTTGCACAGGTTCAGGTTACGATCAGGAGCAGCAGCAGTAAATAGATTGCGTGGGAGTTGATCACATTTGAGACCAAGGTAGCTTGTAGACGTCCGCAAGCCCGGCGTCTCTCTCTTTACTTATGTTACTAGCTGTAGTCTCTTTGTTCAGAGACAAACAGAATTATGTTATATTTCTTTCAAACTTTTATGTGTAGTATTCAATAGTAGTTCGTGAGTTGGTGACTCCACGTCTTGGGTAGAGGATTTCAGTATGATTTTCACCTTGTAATTAGTTATTTCTATTTCGATAAAGTATTCCGCATTTATTTAATTGAAATTGTGTTGAAACAGGATAGTATGAATACAGTGGCTTGCCTAGCTACTACGAGTAGGCGCCATCACGATCCCGATGTTGGGGGAAAATCCGGGTCGTGACAAGTTGGTATCAGAGCTTTAGGTTACATAGGTCTCACCACTCATGAACAAGCGTAGTAGAGTTTGAGAGGTTGGTACGGAGATGTCTGTACTTGTCCTCCAGAGTCTATTGACTTAGGAAAGAGTCTCTCATTTGTTCTTTCTTGTCGTGTGACTTGTTCCTCAATTACTGATTGAATTTCTATTCTGTCCTTTCGCAGATGGTGAGGACACGCGCTTCTTTGTCCGCTGACCAGCAGCCCGAGCCCCAGGCATCTCCCATGAGGGGCAGGGGCCGAGGCCGTATTGGAGGTCGTGGTAGGGGTAGAGCTCAGCCCCCAGCAGCTATCCCAGAGGTGGAGCCTCATATTGAGACTGGCGAGGAGGTTCCAGTCCCAGCAGCTCTAGTGGGCCCAGCTCAGGTCCCAGGAGAGGCCTTATTTACCCCGGATCTTCGGGAGACTTTGGTCAGGATAGCGGGTTTTATGGACAGTGTTGCTAGAGCAGGTTTATTACCAGTTGCACCAGCCATTTCTCGGGCTGGTGGAGGGGCCCAGACTCCTGTTTCTCGTACTCCGGAGCCAGTAGCTCCTCAGCCTCAGGCACCAATGGTTCAGCCAGCTATGGCCACTCAGTCAGGTACCACAGCTCAGGCCGGAGATGGAGCGGCCATGACTTCTAATTCTTTATGGAGACTTGATCGGTTCTCCAAGCTATTTACCACTACCTTCAGCGGTGCCACATCGGAGGATCCTCAGGACTTCTTATTCAGTTGCCATAAGATTCTCAAGACGATGGGGATAGTGGAGACAAATGGAGTTGACTTCTGTACATTCAGGCTTGCAGGATCCGCCAAGACTTGGTGGAGAGATTACTGCTTGACTCGACCAGCAGGGTCCCCAGCTTTATCATGGGATCAGTTTGCGGAGCTATTTCTGGAGAAGTTTCTCCCTGCTACTCAGCGGGATGTACTTCGGAGGCAGTTTGAGCGCCTCCATCAGGGCACTATGACGGTCACACAGTATGAGACGAATTTGTCGATTTGGATCGTCATGTAGTGGTGATACTTCCCACAGAGCTGGAGAGGGTCCGCAGGTTTATAGATGGGCTTAATCAGCCAATTAGACTCCAGATGGCTATGGGCGTGGGGAGTGACATATCATTTCAGGAGGCAGCTAATGCAGCATGTAGAGTTGAGATGGCTCTTTCTCGGGGAGGCGGTTATTCTTCAGACAAGAGGCCTCGTCATTCAGGCAGGTTTAGTGGTTCTTCCTCTAGTGACAGAGAATCCTTTGATAGAGGCCAGTCTTCCAGGCCTTTTCATTCCGCACTTCAGGCTTCACAGGGTGGAGCAGGTGATCGTGGTTTTCGGGGGCATTATTCAAACCAGCCTCTTATTGATACTCAGCCTTTTCAGAATGTTCGTGGAGGCCATTCAGGTCGTCAGGGCTAGCAGCCCTATCAGTCTAAGAGTTGCTACGGTTGTGGTGACCCAGGTCACTTTATCAGGTATTGCCCTCGAGCAGCGGGCAACTCTCAGTAGTGGGGTCCTCGTCCTATGATTCAGGCCCCAGCTGACCCTCAGCCTGCCCAGCCAGCCAGAGGCGGGGGTAGAGATTATAGAGGTGGAGGTCGAGACCGTAGAGGTGGAGACCGTCCAGCCAGAGGTAGAGGTCAGCCAGTGGATGACCATCCCAGAGATGTTGCTCAGAGGGGAGGTGCTGATCCCCGATTTTATGCCTTACCAGCCAGGCCAAAGGAAGAGGCATCAGATGCCGTGATTACAGGTACCATTCTTGTTTGTGACAGAGGTGCTTCAGTATTATTTGACCCTGGGTCAACATATTCATATGTGTCTTCCTACTTTGCATCGTATTTGGCCGTGCCAAGCTATGCTCCAGATGTTCTAGTTTATGTGTCTACACCAATGGGTGACTCTATATTAGTCAACCGGGTGCATCGTTCGTGCGTAGTTATATTTGGGGCTCTTGAGACCCGTGTTGATCTGTTGCTTTTGGATATGGTGGATTTTGATGTCATATTGGGGATGGACTGGTTGTCCCCATACCATGCTATTCTAGATTGTCATGCTAAGACTGTGACCTTGGCCTTGCCAGAATCACCCCGACTAGAGTGGAAAGGTACCTCAAGCCACTCCGCTCGCCTTGTTATTTCCTATGTTAAGGCTCGACGCATGGTCGAGAAGGGGTGTCTAGATTATCTGGCTTATGTCCGTGATTCCAACGCAGAGGTTCCTTCCATTGAGTCAGTCCCTATTGTACGGGAGTTTCCTGAGGTTTTTCCTTCAGACCTGCCGGGCATGCCACCCGACAGGGATATTGATTTCTGTATTGATCTGGCACCGGGCACTCAGCCCATCCCTATTCCACCCTATCGTATGGCCCCGCCGGAGCTAAAAGAGTTGAAAGATCTGTTGCAAGACCTTCTTGCGAAGGGCTTTATCAGGCCCAATGTTTCCCCCTAGGGAGCACTTGTATTATTTGTAAAGAAGAAAGATGGCTCGATGCGGATGTGTATTGATTACCGGCAATTAAACAAAGTGACAATAAAGAATAAGTATCCACTGCCGAGGATTGATGATTTGTTTGACCAGCTCCAGGGAGCGAGGGTATTCTCAAAGATAGACTTGAGGTCAGGCTACCATCAGCCAAAGATCAGGGCGGCTGACATTTCTAAGATAGCTTTTCGCTCTAGATATGGGCATTATGAGTTCTTGGTCATGTCCTTCGGGTTGACCAATGCCCCAGCAGCATTCATGGAGTTGATGAATCGGGTATTCAGGCCTTACTTAGAACTGTTCGTGATAGTCTTCATAGATGACATCCTGGTGTACTCCCGCAGCCAGGAAGAGCACGAGCAGCACCTCAGAGTGGTTCTTCAGACTCTGAAAGATAACCGACTATATGCCAAATTTTCTAAATGTGAGTTCTGGCTGAGTTCGGTAGCATTTCTGGGTCACATTGTATCAGTGGAGCGAGGGTATCCGAGGAAGGTGGAGGCCGTGCAGGGTTGGCCCAGGCCCTCCTCAGCTACTGAGATTCATAGTTTCCTTGGTTTGGCGGGTTATTACCTTCGCTTTGTGGAGGGGTTCTCTTTGATCACAACACCTATGACCAGATTAACCCAAAAGGGTGCCCCTTTTCAGTGGACCGAGGGTGTGAGGCGAGCTTTCAAAAGCTCAAGACAGCTTTCGGCCCCTATTTGACGTTGCCTACCGGTTTGGGGTTATACAGTGTACTGTGATGCATCCCATACGGGGCTTGGAGCTGTATTGATGAAGGATGGTAAGGTTATTGGTTATGCTTTGAGACAGTTGAAAATACATAAGAAGAATTATCCGGTTCATGATCTTGAGCTGGCAGCGGTGGTTCATGCCTTAAAAATCTGGAGGCATTATCTATAATGTGGCGTGTGAGGTGTACAAGGATCACAAAAGCCTACAGTACTTGTTCAAGCAAAATGAGTTGAATCTACGACAGCGGAGATGGTTAGAGTTGCTAAAAGACTATGATGTTACTATCTTATATCACCCGGGTAAGGCCAATGTGGTGGCCGATGCATTGAGTAGAAAGTATGCCGGCATGGGTAGTCTTGCATACATTCCGGTCAATCAGAGACCATTAGCTCTAGATGTCCAGGCCTTAGCCAGCCGGTTCGTGAGATTAGACATTTCTGAGCCTAGCAGGGTGTTAGCCTGCACGGTCGCTCGTTCTTCTTTATTAGAGCGTATCCATGAGAGGCAATTTGATGATCCTCGTTTGCGTGAGTTGAGAGATACGGTACATCGGGGAGGTGCCACACGGGTAAATCTAGATGATGATGGGGTATTAAAATTGCGGGGTCGAGTTTGTGTGCCCAATGTCAAAGGGATTCGAGAGTTAATCTTAGCGAGAGGCCCACGGTTCGCGATATTCTATTCACCGGGCGCCGCGAAGATGTACCGGGACTTACGGCGGCACTATTAGTGGCGCGAGAATGAAGAAAGATATCGTTGCGTATGTCGCTCGGTGTCTAAATTGTCGACAGGTGAAATATGAGCACCGGAGACCTGGTGGTGTATTCCAGAGGATTGAAATTCCCGAGTGGAAATGGGAGCGGATCCATTTGGACTTCGTTACAGGACTTCCTTTGACTCGGAGGAAATTTGATGCTATTTGGGTCATTGTTGATAGGCTGACCAAGTCAGCACACTTTATTCTAGTATCTGTCTCCTATTCGTCGGAGAGGTTAGTGGAGGTTTACATTAGAGAGATTGTTCGTCTCCATGGAGTGCCAGTATCTATTATCTCTAATCGGGGTACGCAGTTTACCTCGCGGTTCTGGAGAGCGGTCCAGTAGGAGTTAGGCACCCAGGTTCAGTTGAGTACAGCATTTCATCCTCAGACGGATGGCCAGTCCGAGAGGACTATTCAGATTCTAGAGGACATGCTTCGAGCTTGTGTTATTGATTTCGGAGGCTCGTGGGACCAGTTTCTGCCATTAGCAGAGTTCGCCTACAATAACAGTTACCAGTCTAGCATCCAGATGGCTCCGTATGAGGCGTTGTATGGTAGGCGATGTCGATCACCAGTTGGATGGTTTGAACCGGGAGAGGCTCGGTTGTTGGGTACAGACTTAGTTCAGGAGGCCTTGGATAAGGTCAAGACTATTCAGGAGAGATTGTGTTCAGCTCAGTCCAGGCAGAAGACTTATGCAGATCGTAAGGTTCGAGATGTAGATTTCATGGTTGGTGAACGAGTATTGCTCAGAGTGTCGCCTATGAAGGGCGTGATGAGGTTCGGGAAGAAGGGCAAGCTCAGCCCTAGGTATATTGGTCCATTTGAGATTCTAGACGAGTGGGAGGGGTGGCTTACAGACTAGCTCTGTCGCCTAGCTTATCAGCTGTGCATCCAGTTTTTCATGTATCTATGCTTCGGAGATACCACGGCGATCCCACACATGTGTTAGACTTCAGTACTGTCCAATTGGACAATGATCTATCTTACGAGGAGGAACCGGTGGCCATTCTAGACCGGCAGGTTCGACAGTTGAGGTCGAAGAGTTATCCTTCTGTGCGTGTTCAGTGGAGAGGTAAACCTCCTAAGGCATCGACTTGGGAGTCCGAGTCTGATATGCGGAGCCGCTACCCACACTTGTTTCCTGACTCAGGTACTTCTTTCTTTTGTCCGTTCGAGGATGAATGGTTGTTTTAGAGGTGGAGATTGTGACGACCCAAAGGGTCATCACTTATTTTATTAATCATTTCGAGCTTCTGAGGCCTTGAAAACCTCATTCTATGTTGCCTCGATTTGCGTGCACGATCCGAGCATGTAGCGGAAAGATTTTGTGATAGAAAATATGAATTCTATGAGAAATTTGGATAAAAATGATATTAATATTGATATGGTTGACTTCGGTCAACATTTTTGGTAAACGGACCGGACCCGAGATTGGGTGGTCCCGAAAAGTCCGTAGGAAAATATGGGACTTGGACATGCGTCCGGAGTCGAATTTCTGAGGCCTAGAGCCCAAGTTATGAATTTTTATGTGAAATTGTTTTTGATGTAATTGTAAAAGGAAAATGAATTAATTGACCTTAGTATCGGGCTCGTATTTTGGTTCCGACGCTCGGTACAAGTCTTAAATATTATATATGTGATTTCTGTAAAGTTTGGTGACATTCGGATGTCGTTTGATATGTTTTGGACCTTGAGTTCCAAGTTTGAAGGTTTTGAAAACCAAAAGTATGAAAATCATGAACTTGAGGCTTGATTTAATGAAAACGATGTGTTATTGGCAATGTGATCGCACGAACAAGTTCATAATGTGTTTTTGATGTTGTGTACATGTTTGGTTTGGAGCCCGGGGGGCTCGATAAAGATTTGATAGGCCGTTGGATTAAATTCTGAATTTTAGCACTGCTGGTTTTTCACCTAGCTGTTGGCTTCGCAATTGTGAAGCATTTCTCGCAATTGCGAAGGGGGCAGATCAAGGCAGGGCTCGCAAATACGAACCTTGATCGCAAATGCAAAGCCCCTCATGCCCAGCCTTGTTCGCAAATGCGAACATCCCCAGGGCCTGCCTATGTTCGCAAATGCGAACATCCCCAGGGCCTGCCTATGTTCGCAAATGCGAACATTCCCATATCCAGCCTTGTTCGCAAATGCAAACAATAGTTCGCAAATGCGAACATTCCCTATACTGCCTGTGTTCGCAAAGGCGAACCATTGTTCGCAAATGCGAACATTTCCCTTTCCTGCCAGTGTTCGCAAATGCGAACAAAAGTTCGCAAATGCGAACTTCCCAACCTTAGCTTATTTTTCAAACTCCAGAAATTGGTCGGGGTTCGCAATTGCGAACCCATATTCGCAAATGCGAACACAGAGACCTGTAAAACACGATTTTCAGTTCATTTCTTCACTTTTTACAAACCAAAAACACCCATTTGCGATTCTTCACGGATTCCTTCTTCATCAAAACAATTGTAAGTCTCTTTTTACTTAATTCTTTCAATTCCTAACATCATTAAACATGTTTTTCAATAGAAATCAAAGGTTTTCATGGTAGAATTTCTTGTTTTTGTTAGAATATAGGGTTTTTCATAAATTGGGAAATTGGACCTCGAATTGAGGTTCGATTTTGAAACAAATCATATACATGAACTCATGGGGGGATGGGTAACCGGATTTTGGTCCGAACCCCGAGTTCTGACCATGTGGGCCCGGGGTCGAAATTCACTATTCCGGGGAGAATGTTGTAAAAGTTGTAATTGGTCTTAGGAATTAGTTTGTTGAGTAGTATTGATGATATTAAATCAATTGTGTATAGAAACGATTGGATTGGATCCAAATTTTAAAGAAAAAGACATTTCCACGGATTGAATTGTTCATAAAAATTCGAGGTAAGTGTTTGTTCTATCCTAGCTTGAGGGAATAAGATTATGTGTTATGTGATCGAGTGCAGTGTATGGGCTGTGGTGACGAGCATCCATACATTGGCGTCTAGTATGACCGTGAGTCGTTGATAATGCTTATTGTGAGATATATTTGCAGATGAATTGTTGAACCTTTGCCAGGTTGTAGAATTGTTATTGTTCTCCCTTGTCGGGACTTGTTGTGAAGATAATTATTGATTGCCCTTGTTGGGACAGTTTATGAATTACTATTTCTTTCTTTGCCCTTAACTGTTATTGTTATTGGGGTGAGGAAGAGTGATAATGCACGAAGGGTGATGCCGTGCCTTGATTTATTATTTATGCACGAAGGTTAATGCCGTGCCATGTTTTATTATTTATGCACGAAGGTTAATGCCGTGCCATGTTTTATTGATTATGCACGAAGGATCATGCCGTGCCATGTTATTGAACCATGTACGAAGGATCATGCCGTACTATGGATGTGAGGATGAGAGTAAAAGCACGAAGGGTGATGCCGTGTACTTTATTTGTTTATTTGGTGAGGATGAGAGTAAAAGCACGAAGGGTGATGCGTGCAATTGTTTGCTATTCCTTGACTTGATATTACTTGTTTTTCCATTATACTTTGTTTTCCTTGTGAACTTATTAACTGTTGTTAATTGTTGAATTCTTTGAGATATTCCTTATTTTGTTATTACTTGGTTATTTCTTGTTATTCTGTGGTATACATCTATATTGAATTGCACAGGTTTATGTGGGTGTCTGGTCCTAGGCTTGTCACTACTTCGTCGGGATAGGCCAGGCACTTACCAGCACATGGGGTCGGTTGTGCTGATACTACACTTCTGTGCATTTTTGCACAGGTCCAGGTTACGATCAGGAGCAGCAGCAGTAAATCGATTGCGTGGGAGTTGATCACATTTGAGACCAAGGTAGCTTGCGGACGTCCGCAGGCCCGGCGTCTCTCTCTTTATTTATGTTACTAGCTGTAGTCTCTTTGTTCCGAGACAAACAGAATTATGTTATATTTCTTTCAAACTTTTATGTGTAGTATTCAGTAGTAGTTCGTGAGTTGGTGACTCCACGTCTTGGGTAGAGGATTTCAGTATGATTTTCACCTTGTAATTAGTTATTCCTATTTCGATAAAGTATTCCACATTTATTTAATTGAAATTGTGTTAAAAACAGGATAGTATGAATACAATGGCTTGCCTAGCCACTACGAGTAGGCGCCATCATGATCCCGATGTTGGGGGAAAATCCGGGTCGTGACAGTATTGAATTAGACCCGTCCAAGATCAAGGCCATTCAGGAGTTGCCCCCGCCAAAGAATAAGAAAGATGTGATGAGTTTGCTTGGCAGATTGAATTACATTAGCAGATTTATTGCCCAATTTACGTCAACTTGTGAGCCTATTTTAAAATTGTTAAACAAAGATGCTGCAGTAAAATGGAGTGATGAATGTCAAGCTGCATTTGATAAAATCAAGGAATATCTGGCCAATCCGCCTGTATTGGTTCCTCCAGAACCCAGGAGGCCTTTGATCCTTTATTTGACAATATTGGATAATTCCTTCGGCTGTGTACTAGGGCAACATGATGAAACGGGAAAGAAGGAGCAAGCAATTTACTATCTTAATAAGAAATTCACATCTTACGAGGTAAAATAAACTCAGTTGGAAAGAATATGCTGTGCTTTGACCTGGGTGGCACAGAAATTGAAACACTACTTGTCGGCCTATACCACTTATCTCATATCCTGTTTGGACCCGCTGAAGTACATCTTTCAGAAGCCTATGCCCACAAGGAGGTTCGCTAAATGGAAAATTCTGCTCACAGAATTTGATATTGTTTATGTAACTCGCAATGCGATAAAAGCGCAAGCAGTTGCCAATCACTTAGCAAAAAATCCAGTCGACGACGAGTATGAGCCACTGAAAACATATTTCCCTAATGAGGAAGCAATGAATATTTAAGAATATGAACAAGATGAAATGCCGGGTTGGAAGTTATATTTTGATGGGGCTGTTAATAACAAAGGCGTTGGAACTGGAGTTGTGCTTAATTCAGAAACGGGTCAGCATTACCCTGTTGCCGCTCAACTCCCCTTTTTATGTACTAACAATATGGCCGAATATTAAGCGTGTATATTGGGATTAAGAATGGCGATAGACATGGGTGTTCATGAGATTTTGGTCTTGGGTGACTCGGACCTCTTGATACATCAATTTCAAAGAGAATGGGAGACACGGGATTTGAAACTCATACCGTACCAACAGTATTTACATGAATTATGTCAAAGGTTTCAGTCCATATAATTTAAACATATCCCGAGAATGTATAATGAAGTTGTTGATGCTATGGCCAATCTAGCATCTATGTTACACCACCCGAATAAAGCTTATGTGGATCCATTACAAATCCAGGTTCATGATCAGAATGCTTATTATAATACAGTAGAAGAGGAAGTTAATGGTGAACCATGGTTCCACAATATCAAAGAGTATCTTAGAATGGGGGTATATCCGGCACAAGCAACATGATATCAGAAAAGAGCCATAAGACATTGGCGAGTGGATTCTTCTTTAGTGGAGGCGTTTTGTACAAAAGGACCCCGGATTTGGGTTTGTTAAGATTTATTGATGCAAAACAGGCTACTGCAATCATGACTGAGGTACACGTAGGAGCCTGTGGACCCCACATGAGTGGGTATGTGTTAGCAAAGAAAATACTCAAGGCTGGATAATACTAGATTACTATGGAATGAGATTGTATCGGATATGTGCGCAAATGTCATCAGTACCAGATACATGGGGATTTGATTCATGCTCCACCATATGAATTGCATACGATGTCGGCACCATGGCCTTTTGTTGCTTGGGGCATAGATGTCATTGGTTGAATAGAGCCAGCAACCTCTAATGGGCACATGTTTATTTTGGTTTCCATTGATTATTTTACTAAATGGCTAGAGGCAAAGACTTTCAAAGCGGTAACCAAGACGACGGTGGTTGATTTTGTACATGTGAACATCATTTGCCGTTTTGGAATTCCGAAGGTGATTATTTACAGATAATGGAGCCAACCTTAACAGTCATCTAATGGCAGAGACAAGTCAAAGGTTTAAAATTATGCATCACAATTCCATACAATATCGGCCCAAAGCGAATGGAGCAGTTGAAGCAGCAAATAAAAATATTAAGCAAATCCTTTAGAAAATGGTAGAAGGATCGAGAGAATGGAATGAAAAATTACCCTTTGCTTTGTTGGGATATCGCACTACCGTTCGCACTTTGATAGGTGCAACTCCTTATTCATTAGTGTATGGCACGGAGGCAGTGATACCTGCAGAAGTTGAAATACCCTCCCTTCAAATCATTGCAGAAGCAGAAATTGATGATGATGAATGGGTAAAAGGCCGGCTATAACAATTGAGTTTAATTGATAAGAAAAGATTGGCAACAATATGTCATTGACAACTGTATCAACAAAGAATGGCCAGACCATATAATAAGAAAGTACGTCCACGAAATTTTGAAGTTGGACAATTGGTGTTGAGGCATATCTTACCTCATTGGATGGAGGGAAAAGGGAAGTTCGCTCCTAATTGACAAGGGCCATTTGTGGTATCTCGAGTATTGTCCAATGGAGCATTATATTTGACAGACATAGAAGATGGCCATCAACTCTGACGCGGTCAAAAGATATTATGTATGATTTTGTTTCATGTATCTAATTATATTTGTCATATTTTTGAAACTGAAATGATGAAGGCATTTTATTTCGCTATCTAAAAATTTACCCATTACTATCCTTTTTGAGCCTTATTACTTTATTCCTTCGTACCCCTTTTTAGGAATCAACAAATAAGTCAGGAGCGGGATGATGAAATGTCAAAGAAAAGAATAAAAGCATAAAATGAAAAAGAGGAAAGAAAAAAAAAGATGTGAAAAATGGTAAAAAATAAAGAGGAAAAAGAAAAAACAACAAAAGAAAATTGGAAGAAGTAAACATCGCAACATGAAGCGATCTTATGATCTGAACTATGTTTTGACTTGATCCCAAAACGGTACATAGGTAGCCTCACCGAGATTCAGTCATAATAGAAAGAAAGTCCAAGGTTCCCAAAAATTGAAACTGGGGCAGAAGTTATGATGGAGCATATGATTCCGAAAGTTGTAATTTTGAAACCCAAGTCGGACAATTTGAGCCTTTATATCTTTCTTTCTAAAACCCATCCAAAAGCCACATTACGGTCCAAAGAAAGACCTTCTGATCAATTTCAAGAAAAGGCAGTACAAATAGGTAGAGAAAGGCATGTCGCAGGCAACAATCGAGTATCAGAAGATGAAGAAAAAACAAAAATAAGAGAGTTTTATTGATGAAAACCCTCACGGGCACCGTAAGGCGACGAAAGTTGAGAAAGATAAAAATGAGAGAGTCTTATTGGTGAAACCATCACGGGCACCGTAAGGTGACGCGAGTTGAGAAAGATAAAAATGAAAGAGTATTATTGGTGAAAACCCTCACGGGCACGTAAGGGGAATGTGAGAAAAGATTTTGTGGGAATAAAAGCCGCAAAGCAAGCAAGTTTGGGTTTGTTGAATAGAGAAATAAATTTGACAGTTGATTCGGATGGACAGACTGGGTCGGTTAGCCCGAATGCATAGCGTGATCAAAGGAATCAGCCTTCCCACTCAGATAAGTCTCATGCTTTTCTTTTTGAAAGTATACCTACCCTCAAAAACTTTGGGGTCATTGCATTTAATTTTATTAAAATTTGCCTATAAGTCATTGTCAGTTGAAGCTAATTACCAGCTTCCCAGTTATATGGCACAACAAGATTGGGGTCCATCAAAGGACAGATGAAACAAAAATATATGGCATGTATAGAGTCGTAAGAAAAGAAAAACAACAAGAAAGAGTCACAAAGAAAGTTGGATTTAGAGAATTATCAGAAAAACAGCCAGAAGTCACAGCAAGGCAGTACAAAAGCACGATGAAGCAAATTCAAAAATGGAAGCAAGGCCAACAAGAATGCTAGTGGCTAACCACCATTTTTATACTAACAATATGTTCACTGATTAGAACAGGGACAAAAGATTCAAAGTTTTACTAATCAATTTAAAGTGAATGTGACAAATGTGGATAAACCAGGGAGCGCAAAAGCTCGGCAATCAGACGCCCACCTGGATAACAAGGGAATATTTTTTATGTTTTTTTTTTGCAATCAGGCTCCCACCTGGATAATAAGGGAATATTTTTTCAAGTTTTGCAATCAGGCGCCCACCTGGATAAGAAGGGAATATTTTTTCAAATTTTGCAATCAGGTGCCCACTTGGATAACAAGGGAATATTTTTCAAGTTTTTACAATTACGCGCCCACCTGGATAACAAGAGAATAATTTTCAAGCTTTTTGCAATTAGGCGCCCACCTGGATAACCAGGGAATATTTTTTCAAGTTCTGCAATCAGGCGCCCACCTGGATAACAAGGGAATATTTTTCAAGTTTTTACAATCGGGCACCCACCTGGATAACAAGGGAATATTTTTCAAGTTTTGCAATCAGGCGCCTACCTGGATAACAAGGGAATATTCTTTCAAGTTTTGCAATCTGGCGCCCACCTGGATAACAAGGGAATATTTTTCACCTTTTATTACACCCAGTTGTCAAACTGGGGCAAAAACTTTTCCTTCGTTTGAGTTTTTGCAATCAGGCGCCCACCTGGACTACAAGGGAATATTTTTCAAGTTTTTTGCAATCAGGCGCCCACTGGATAACAAGGGAATATTTTTTTAAGTTTTTTGCAATCAGGCACCCACCTGGATAACAAGGGAATACTTTTTCAAGTTTTTTGCAATCAGGCGCCCACCTGGATAACAAGGGAATACTTTTTCAAGTTTTTGCAATCAGGCGCCCAGCTGGATAACAAGGGAATACTTTTTTCAAGTTTTTGCAATCGGGCGCCCACCTGGATAACAAGGAATACTTTTCAAGTTGAATTTCTTCTTTAAAAATTCTGACATGGATACAAGGGAATATTTTTCAAGTTTTTGCAATCAGGCGCCCACCTGGATAACAAGGGTATACTTTTAAAGTTGAATTTCTTCTTTAAAAATTATGACATTTAACAGCATGATATACCTAGGCCCCATACTAGGGCAGAAATGTTTTCTTTGTTTTGATAGTAAGCAGGTGCCCACCTGGATAACAAGGGAATATTTTGCAAGTTTTTGCAATCAGGTGCCCACTTGAAGAGCAAGGGAATACTTTTTCAAGTTTTGCTAGCAGGCGTCCACCTGGAGAATAAGGGAATACATTCAAAGCAAGTTACAAGAAAGAGTCCTCTTGAAGAATGGACACAATAAAAGTTATGCAAGATACAAATGCAATACAAGAACCAGTTGGAAGACATAACTAGGATTTTGTAAATCATAGAGCATAGTTTAGTCTAGCTTCTTTTATTTTTACCATGGTGTAATAAGGAGATCAGCAGGCAGTAATAACAAGTAACATCAATAGAATCATAGCTCTCTAGTAGTTTCAACTACCAGACATTCCAGAACTACACTGACCTAATTCCTGTTTAGCCCAGGATATGTAGGCAATCCTTGAAGCGGGATGCGGTAAAAACATTCAAAAGTGCTTCACATGAATATCTGAATAGGCAAAAATCCCTCATTACTGCACACTTATCTTTGGACTGAAACTCTGTGTGTTCCCGAGATACCAACTTGTCATGACCCAAATCCGGTCGTGATGGCGCCCAACAATCAAGCTAGGCCAGCCAGACCAACCATTTATGATTACATCGAATACCAATCCCAAATGGACAACCCAAGAAGAATATATGAGTTTAAGAACTCCAATAATAATAAATAAAGAACAAAATA
>JASVEL010008546.1:0-103147 GCA_032618575.1 Nicotiana noctiflora
CGAACCCACAGTCCCATTGACAGTACCTCTGGGTCTCCGGGAATCGAACCCGCAGCCCATATCTCAATAAATAATCAATAACTCGGGATCTCCGGGAATCGAACCCGCAGTCCCTACCAATAACTCAGGATCTCGGGAATCGAACCCGTAGTCCGTACCAATAACTCGGGATCTCGGGAATCGAACCCGTAGTCCCTACCAATAACTCGAGATCTCGGGAATCGAACCCGTAGTCCCTACCAATATCACGCCGGGTCTCTGGGAATCGAAACCACAGCCCTGGGTCTCCGGGAATTGAACCCGCAGTCCACAAACAATATCACTCCGGGTCTCTGGGAATCGAACCCACAGCCCTGGGATCTCCGGGAATTGAACCCGCAGTCCACAAACAATATCACTCCGGGTCTCTGGGAATCGAACCCACAGCCCTGGGATCTCCGGGAATTGAACCCGCAATCCACAAACACATCAAATAAAGAAAACACACAGAGAGAATATAATATGTTAAATTACAACTTCATCAAAATTAGTGCCAACAATTTATCAAGAGTTCAAGTAAATCAACTAGGCAATTAAACATGTTGAATCCTAGCTAATCATGCTTTTCTAAGTAATACCGGTTAATGGTAACGCTTTTATCAGCTAAGAGCAGGAATATCACTAATCGGACAATTCAAGTAAAGTGTGTGTTACAACAACCAGCGCATGTACACGCCCGTCACCTCGCGTACAAGGCATTTAAACTATCACATAATATCCTAGGGTGAAAGTTCCCCCACACGAGGTTAGACAAGCCACTTACCTCGACTCCGGTACAAAACCGCTAAGAGACAACCCTCTTGCCGCGAATATCCGACTCCGAGTGGCCCGAATCTAGTCAAACCAATTACACAATATAAATAACATCGCAAGTAACTAACTACAATGATAAAATTACAGCTACGGCGCGAAAGTGGGTGAAATGACCAAAATACCCCTGAATCCATCGGCTTGGAATTAAAATATTTTTATGTTTTCAGAACCCTCGTACTCTCACGAGTCTAACCATATAAAAATCTCCCAAATCGGACCACAAATGGCCCTCCAAATCCCAAATTTAAAGTTTTTGCTCCAAGCCCTAATTTCTTACAATTTTGCTATGTTTTCATAAATTTCAAGGATGATTCTTCAATAAAATCATGTATTTAGTTCATAGGACTTACCTCTAATCAATTCTTGCAAAAACCCCTTCAATTCTCGTCCAAAAGCTCTCAAGAATGACCAAAAATGGTGGAAAAATGGGTTTGGTTCGCGGATGGAATGTTTTTAAACATTCTGCCCAGGTATTTTGTTCACTGCGATCGCGGGAAATGCTTCGCGATCGCGGAGAACAAATTCTTGGCCAAAAATTACCCTTCGCGATCGCGGGAAATGCCTCGCGATCGCGGTGAACAAGTTCCAGTTCCTCCGGACAGGCTTCAGTAAAATGGCCATAACGTTTTACACACAACTCCAAATGATGAATGGTTTGATGTTCTGGAAACTAGACACACAGGGCTAGAACTTTCATTTGTTGATCGTTTCCTGAATCCTTATACATTGTGAGATACAAGCTTCCAAATCCATTTATGTGTTTTAGATATCCTTCTCGGACAGCATAGAGTGTAACGTACATAACTTTTTCTACAAATTTCCAAATGAGGATTTCTTTAGCTTTCTGAAAACTAGACACGATGAGCTACAACTTTCGTTTTTGAATCACCTCAAAATACCTTTTAGATAAAAAGATATGATCTTCCAAAGTAGGGCCTGCGCGACAGAAATCTCTTCTTCGCGATCGCGAAGCCATCTACGCGATCGCGATTCATTAGTTCATTTCTCAGATTTTACTCACCGCGATCGCGACCAATACCCCGCGATCGCGTAGAGCACTGCTGTAGCCAAAAACCAGCAGTGAAAAATGGCCTAGAAATGGTCCGAAACCACCCCGAAACTCACCCGAGGCCCCCGGACCTCAACCAAAAACACCAACACTTCCTATAACCTTATTCAAACTTGTTCTAATCATCAAAACACGTCTAAAAACATCAAAATCCATAATTCACATCGAATTCAAGCCTAAATTTCTTAAAACTTTCCGAATTGCACATTCGATCTAAAACCCGACCAAACGACGTCCGAATGACCTGAAAATTTGCGGACATATCCAAAATCACATAACGAAGCTACAGAAATTGTCGGAATTCCATTCCGACCCCCGGATCAAAATCTCACCTATCGTTCGGATTCGCCAAAATTTCAACCTTCGGTATTTCAAGCCTAATTGAGCTACGGACCTCCAAAATACTTTCCGAACGCGCTCCCAACCCCAAAATCACCTAACGGAGCTAATGGAACCATCGGATTTCCGTTTCGAGGTCGTCTTAACACTGTTCCGGCTACGGGCCATTTTCTAACTTTAAAGCTCTCATTTAGGGACTAAGTGTCCCAAAATACTCCAAATTTCAGAACCGACTCTCCCGGCAAACCACAATAGCATAAATGAAGTTAGGGGAACAGTTAAATTGGGGATTGGGGCGTAATTTTCTAAAACGACCGGCCGGGTCGTTACATCTTCCCACACTTAAAAGATTCGTTCGTCCTCGAACGGGCATAGAAAACATACCCGGAGTAGTGAAAAGATGAGGGTACTGGCTACGCATATCCTGCTCAGTCTCCCAAGTCGCCTCCTCGACCGGCTGGCCCCGCCACTGAACCTTTACCGTAGCGATGTTCTTTGACCTTAGCTTTCTGACCTGCCTGTCTAGAATGGCTACTGGCTCCTCAACATAAGACAGATCCTTGTCTAGCCGAACAGAAGTGAAATCTAACACATGCGACAGGTCATCATGGTATCTCCGGATCATGGAGACATGAAATACGGGATGGACTCCGGCTAGGCTGGGAGGTAAGGCCAACTCATAAGCAACCTCCCCAACATGCCTCAAAATCTCAAAAGGGCCAATAGATCTAGGACTCAGCTGGGCACATTAGCCTGATATAATCTGAAGATATTCCCTCTTGTTCAACAATTAAGTCTTAGAGCCTAATTCCAACATCCGGAATTCTATGTCAGGCTTGTTTTCATCAAGAGATCACTCAATATTCCTCAAACGCCGTCCTCAAACATGACTGCATAACCTTGCCGGATTCTTACCTTGCAACACAAAATCCACAGGACCACGATAATATTTCATGATCAAATTAGCCAAAAATTCAACAAATCGGATGCTCCCATTGCACCTCACGATCTACATAGGTCTCGTTCCAACTTTTACAATACTGACACGACGGAAGAGATGTGCCGATATCCATAACCAACTACCGAATCAACAATTCATTGGGTCTATACTCTTGACAAGATCCATTACCTTGTCCTAAACCAGAGGATGATCCTTTCCTCTATAATATACTTCATATAATCAGTTTGAACTGACCCCAAATCACATAATCTCATCTCACCCAGTACGAACTGCTCAGGCGATAAGCCACATCAGACATAATCAAAAGTTCCACAAGATGACACAATGTGCCAGTAGGCTACTAATTCGTATGTGTTACAAAAGGAAGGCGAACACTAGAGAGAACTATTCAACTCTCACACTAACATGTACCTCCTCAGAAAATAGGAAACGGAACACATAAAAGCAATTATAGACACTAAAATAAACATCACACTGTTGCGGCGTGCAACCCGATCCCAACAATATGACCATGGCGGCGTGCCACCCGATCCCAACAATATAACCATGGCGGCGTGCCACCCGATCCCAACAATATAGACTCACACAAAGAGTCATATGTCGAGCCGAATAGCTCATCACATCAAAATACTGAATATCGATCATAAGCACACTAAGGTGCATGATATCAGACTCAATGAAAACATATAGCGCTATAGGCTATGAACTCAAGCACAATTGAGGTGCGACATATGATATGAGCCTCAAGAGCCATCATGCTCATATAACATCACCACTGAGCGGAACCTCAACACATAAGGAACTTACCAAGCCGTCGCACACTCATACGGCGCAATATATCTTTACTTGAATTAACTAACCGCGAAATAAGACCGCGACTATCCCTCCATAAAGGGCGCATTGCCGGAAGAAACATAACTGGCCTGACGCAAGGCTCACTTCCACATTTAAATCTATCCACCGACCTTAAGTCTATCCTGGTCGTGACAAGCTAAGTCAATAATATTTCACAGGTCTATAACCCAATAAGCATAGTGCCCTCCAGGCATAAGTTCTCAAATGGATGATATCACCAAAATCCTCATACTTGGTTTAAATTTCTAACCAATCAAGTGACTACAAGTCACACCTATACAATCTTCTTGTGGGTCAAGCTCCCACCATCTTCTGAATAATTAAACGGGCCTGCACATTCAACCGACCGGCTGTACTAACACCGAAAAGCGATCAGGAGTCCCTAACCGGGATGCAAAGCCTTTCTCATAGAACACCGATCTCAAATGATACTGATGTTAATACCCATCTTACTCAAAACACTGAAACTCCTTTCCTGCTCATCCGAGCTCTTTATATCACATTCATTGACCAAACCGTGACCCTGGGTCCTTACTTCAAATTTCATACTACTCACTGCATATCACGTGCCGATATACGGTAGACACAATTTCCATCATAGCTCTAGAACTGACGATAGGCTAATATTACATCACATAAGACTTTCCATTTAGCTCACTGCAGGAGAACTATAACAACATACGGCGAATTCTCATAACCATCAAATATGCCAATCTCTAAGTAGTGGTCCAAGCCAACATAACCCTTCCCGAGATCTGCCTACTCATAACAGGCCCTTAACAGAAGAATACTTCAGAATTACATCAATCACCGCGACCGACAAGTCTCAAATGCACCGCCACAAATCACATGCATAATTCGATCACGTTGCAGGAATTGACCATTGACACCAATACGCCAACTCAACTATGGCTGATCAATCTACTTCCTTCCAGGTTATCCTTGATTGCCTTAGAAATGTTAATATCTTCCTTCAATACCTAACTTATTCCAACCGCACTTACCCCGAGTGACCTTAAATCAAGAGGCCATGCTATCTCAAGAACGACGACCATTTCATGTCTCTCAAATACTACACCACAAGTCAAAACATCATAGATCGTTTTGTGCCTTTCTTCATAAGTTGCTTTCAAAGCTTGAGCCTCAACTGTACTTATAGACTCAGAATTATTAGGCACCACACTTTACCTCTTGAATTCACTAGGACCGCTATTGAGAACCATCCGGTTCTAACTTGCCCCAGTACGCAACCAACTCTACTGAATTTCTTTATAACATATGAATACCTCTCGATAAAGCACCCAGCGGAGTCACTTCCTGCGAAGCCTGCACCTATACGAGGCATAAGTCATGAATCTTTCCTCAAGTTTGAACATGAGCCAGTAAGGCTAACCATAACATGCATTCAACAATTCATATACGCTAACATCCAGAATTCACACAGGTAATTAACCATGCAACCCAATCTTAAGTGGTGGGACTCTCCCACTTAGCCCAATGCCACTATTACACGACTCTCGAACACATTAGAACCATTCTCTCGAGTCATTTACTATTATTCAACTGCAACTGACTTGATCCAACGAATATAACCACATGTGCTCTATTAGCACTCTAACATCATAGGGTATGACCTCATCCCAATACAACCAAACATCTTCTCGCTCCATGCACCGAGCATTCTCTACCAACAACATCTTAAAACATACTATGATTCACACACGCCTACGAAGCACCATGTAGCCTTTGTCAAATATTTCCCTGCTGATAATAAAATGCAGGGTTTATTAGGGACACATGAACATCTAAAGTCCCAACATTATACCATACGAGCCTCAACTCTTGCCCATTCGCAAGTTTTCCAGAACTTTTGAAAAACACCTAAATACATCGCATGCCAAATCTGATATGACACATGACCCATAATTACATCGTTGATAGTGAAATCCTTTCACTTGACACGAAGCCTTAAGATACATCTTGCTAATCCATGATACTAGCCCTTAACATTCGTACGTCTTCATCATAAAACAAGCCAAAGGCATTCGTTTGGTACATGTCCTTCTTAAGACAGTTAAACTCATTTTTTTTTTCAGTATCTCTGCTGGCTGAATCCTTCGCTAAATAGATATCTCATATGAACCATATAGTCTTTATTACCACCAACTATCTGTAGATCTACATCCACCTTGTGATTCTACCGTTGCTGTGACGATTTGGCAGTTAAGTAAACCTTCTCACGACCGTACTATCAACCGAATGCTAGAACCTAGTGTACCCCCATGTGCACAATTGAAGATCTCTCAATTCTCTTGCATTATCGATATGGATGACACGCGGTAACAATGGTTGAGTAAATTCTTGACTCCCTTGAAATCCCTCTGCAGCATCACGAACCGTCGGTGCATACTTGATACCGAGTGCACAATTTCAACACACGAGTGGATGCAAAAGAACATATGAGATTTGGTGCCAAAAATATCGCACGACAAGGAATCCAAAAGAAATGAAGAGTTTCCTAAACAGCTACATAGCCTCTCGTAGATAAATACATACGTCTCCGTATAGATCAGCGAGACTCTAAGTAACCGGTCTGTGTCCCGTGACTCCTATGAACCTAGAGCTCTGATACCAACTTGTCACGACCCTAGTTCACCAATCGTGAACATGTCGTGACGGCACCCAGTCCCCACGACTAGGTAAGCCTAACACTTTGCGGAATGTACAAGTTTATGAACTTTAAACAAGAAATAGCGGAAAAAGATATAAATAGGAATGTAATCCGTGCCGCTTGGCACATACACTCGTCAACACACTGCATAAAAATACCACCAAGACCCTGAATCCCACGGGTAACACAGACTAAAAGAAATACAACCGTGGCTCTATGTGTAAAGAGTATCTAAAACAACGAAACGAAGGAAAACATCTACTAGAACTATCGGAATGAAGGAGGGCCTCCGGATCCGCGGACGTAGCAGCATCATACCTCGAGGTCTCCAAGTGTCCTGCCGATATCACCTAGTATGGGCCTGTCCCGATGTACCCGGATCCGCACAACAAAAGTGTGCGAGTAAGAGTAGCATGAGTACACCACGGCGGTACTCGCAAGTGCCAAGCCTAACCTCGATGGAGTAGTGACGAGGAAGGTCGTGGCCCTACCTGAGAGAACAATAATATAATGATGATAACAATAATAAGCAGCTTAAATAATTATGAATCTGAATGACGACAGTAAAGTGATTTCCGCAACCGTCTACAATGTAAGCTAGCAGCAAGTAAATAACTAAATAAAAACTCAATCAGCAAGTCCAGGACCCGTGGGAATCGAACCCACAATCCCATTGATAGTACTTCTGGGTCTCCGGGAATCGAACCCGCAGCCCATATCTCAATAAATAATCAATAACTCGGGATCTCCGGAATCGAACCCGCAGTCCCTACCAATAACTCAAGATCTCGGAATCGAACCCGTAGTCCCTACCAATAACTCGTGATCTCGGAATCGAACCCGTAGTCCCTACCAATAACTCGTGATCTCGGGAATCGAACCCGTAGTCCCTACCAATAACTCGAGATCTCGGGAATCGAACCCGTAGTCCCTACCAATAACTCGGGATCTCGGGAATCAAACCCGTAGTCCCTACCAATATCACGCCGGGTCTCCGGGAATCGAACCCACAGCCCCGGGTCTCCGGGAATCGAACCCGCAGTCCACAAACAATATCACTCCGGTCTCTGGGAATCGAAGCCACCACAGCCCTGGGATCTCCGGGAATTGAACCCGCAATCCACAAACACATCAAATAAAGAAAACACACAGAGAGAATATAATATGTTAAATTACAACTTCATCAAAATTAGTGCCAACAATTTATCAAGAGTTCAAGTAAATCAACTAGGCAATTAAACATGTTGAATCCTAGCTAATCATGCTTTTCTAAGTAATACCGGTTAATGGTAACGCTTTTATCAGCTAAGAGCAGGAATATCACTAATCAGACAATTCAAGTAAAGTGTGTGTTACAACAACCAGCGCATGTACACGCCCGTCACCTCGCGTACAAGGCATTTAAACTATCACATAATATCCTAGGGGTGAAAGTTCCCCCACACGAGGTTAGACAAGCCACTTACCTCGACTCCGGTACAAAACCGCTAAGAGACAACCCTCTTGCCGCGAATATCCGACTCCGAGTGGCCCGAATCTAGTCAAACCAATTACACAGTATAAATAACATCGCAAGTAACTAACTACAATGATAAAATTACAGCTACGACGCGAAAGTGGGTGAAATGACCAAAATACCCCTGAATCCATCGGCTTGGAATTAAAATATTTTTATGTTTTCAGAACCCTCGTACTCTCACGAGTCTAACCATATAAAAATCTCCCAAATCGGACCACAAATGGCCCTCCAAATCCCAAATTTAAAGTTTTTGCTCCAAGCCCTAATTTCTTACAATTTTGCTATGTTTTCATAAATTTCAAGGATGATTCTTCAATAAAATCATGTATTTAGTTCATAGGACTTACCTCTAATCAATTCTTGCAAAAACCCCTTCAATTCTCGTCCAAAAGCTCTCAAGAATGACCAAAAATGGTGGAAAAATGGGTTTGGTTCGCGGATGGAATGTTTTTAAACATTCTGCCCAGGTATTTTGTTCACTGCGATCGCGGGAAATGCTTCGCGATCGCGGAGAACAAATTCTTGGCCAAAAATTACCCTTCGCGATCGCGGGAAATGCCTCGCGATCGCGGTGAACAAGTTCCAGTTCCTCCGGACAGGCTTCAGTAAAATGGCCATAACTTTTTACACACAACTCCAAATGATGAATGGTTTGATGTTCTGGAAACTAGACACACAGGGCTATAACTTTCATTTGTTGATCGTTTCCTGAATCCTTATACATTGCGAGATACAAGCTTCCAAATCCATTTATGTGTTTTAGATATCCTTCTCGGACAGCATAGAGTGTAACGTACATAACTTTTTCTACAAATTTCCAAATGAGGATTTCTTTAGCTTTCTGAAAACTAGACACGATGAGCTACAACTTTCGTTTTTAAATCACCTCAAAATACCTTTTAGATAAAAAGATATGATCTTCCAAAGTAGGGCCTGCGCGACAGAAATCTCTTCTTCGCGATCGCGAAGCCATCTACGCGATCGCGATTCATTAGTTCATTTCTCAGATTTTACTCACCGCGATCGCGACCAATACCCCGCGATCGCGTAGAGCACTGCTGTAGCCAAAAACCAGCAGTGAAAAATGGCCTAGAAATGGTCCGAAACCACCCCGAAACTCACCCGAGGCCCCCGGACCTCAACCAAAAACACCAACACTTCCTATAACCTTATTCAAACTTGTTCTAATCATCAAAACACGTCTAAAAACATCAAAATCCATAATTCACATCGAATTCAAGCCTAAATTTCTGAAAACTTTCCGAATTGCACATTCGATCTAAAACCCGACCAAACGACGTCCGAATGACCTGAAAATTTGCGGACATATCCAAAATCACATAACGAAGCTACAGAAATTGTCGGAATTCCATTCCGACCCCCGGATCAAAATCTCACCTATCGTTCGGATTCGCCAAAATTTCAACCTTCGGTATTTCAAGCCTAATTGAGCTACGGACCTCCAAAATACTTTCCGAACGCGCTCCCAACCCCAAAATCACCTAACGGAGCTAATGGAACCATTGGATTTCCGTTTCGAGGTCGTCTTAACACTGTTCCGGCTACGGGCCATTTTCTAACTTTAAAGCTCTCATTTAGGGACTAAGTGTCCCAAAATACTCCAAATTTCAGAACCGACTCTCCCGGCAAACCACAATAGCATAAATGAAGTTAGGGGAACAGTTAAATTGGGGATTGGGGCGTAATTTTCTAAAACGACCGGCCGGGTCGTTACAAATGAGGCACCCAGCTGATTCAATAGCATGGAAGTCTTTTGATGCACTTCATCCCTCATTTGCAGCCGAGCCTCGTAATGTTCGACTTGGACTTGCTAGTGATGGATTTCAGCCATTTCAAAATTCAAAAACCCCATATAGCATTTGGCCCGTGGTACTTATTCCTTATAATTTACCACTTTGGTTTTGCATGAAGCAAGAAAATTTTGTTTTGTCAATGCTTATTCCAGGTCCAGATAGTCCAGGAGATGCAATTGATGTTTATCTTCAACTCTTGATAGACGAATTGAAGGAGCTATGGGAAATTGGTATTTAGACCTTTGATGCATCAACCAAACAGAATTTTAAGTTGCACGTTTCTTTGCTATGGACCATAAATGACTTTCCAGCATATAGAAATTTATCTGGATGGAGCACAAAAGGGAAATTGGCATGTCCATATTGTAACAAAGACACTTCCTCAATTAGATTGGCTAATAGTAAGAAGCAATGCTTTATGGGTCATCCACGTTACCTTTCTCTAAATCATAAATGGACGAATGATAAGAAGTCATTTGATGGAACAAAAAAGTGAAGGCTCCCACCAAAAGAGCGTTCTGGTATTGAGATACTTAATCAAGAACAAGATCTTGAAGGGATACAATTAACAAAGGACCCAAAGAAACGGATCAAAATATCACATGATGCTCGAAAGGATAATTGGAACAAGAAGAGTATTTTTTTTGAACTTCCTTATTGGAAATCTCTTTTGTTGCGACATAATCTGGATGTTATGCATATTGAGAAGAATATATGTGATAACATTTTGGGTACAATCATGAATGCCAAAGGAAAGACCAAGGACACAATTAAAACTCGGCTAGATTTACAAGAAATGAACATTAGGCCGGAATTGCACCCAATCAAAAAAGGGGAAAAATATGAAATTCCAACTGCATGTTACACATTGTCTCTTGAAGAAAAGCACAAGTTATGCCTTTTCTTAAAGAATTTAAAAGTCCCGGATGGATTTTCATCTAATATTTCTCAATGTATGAATATGAAAGATCACAAGATTTCTGGCTTAAAGAGTCATGATTGTCATGTTCTTCCACATTATTTGCTTCCACTTGCACTTCGTAGTCTATTATCCAAAGAAGTGTGTGAACCACTTATTGAGTTATCTTTATTTTTAATGTCCTTGGATCAAAGGAGTTCAGGAGGGAAGAGTTGGAGCAAATTGAAGCCAAAATTCCTTAAACTCTTTGCAAGTTAGAGAGTATTCCCTCCTTCATTTTTTGATCTCATGGTGCACTTGCCTATTCATTTAGCGAATGAAGCTAAGATTGTTGGACCTATTCATTGTTGGTGGATGTATCCTGTGGAGCGATGGCTATATTTTTTTTAAATCTCTTATTGGTAATAGGGCATGTCCAGAAGGGTGTATTGTAGATGGATACATTGCAACTGAATGCATGACCTTATGCTCAAGGTATCTGCATAAAATTGACACAAAGTTCAATCAGCCTGGATGGAATTATGATGGTGGTTTAAAGAATTCTCCTGGAGGTTTATCTCTATTTTGTCAACCTGGAAAAACTTTAGGGGATGGAAAACAAAAGGAGCTTGAAGCAAATGAATTGGAACAGGCACATATATACATATTGAAGAATTGCGATGAAGTTCTACCATATCTCGAGTATGAAAAATTGTATTTCATATCATTTCCTTCTCTTCATATTTTCTTTAGGATTATTTCTCCTTCTGTATAACATTTGTGGTTGATCGAAATTTTGCAGAGAGTTTGCACAAATTCATGTTAAAAATCTTCAACACTTGTCCGATGCAGATTGGAACAAACAGTTTATTGAGTGGTTTAAAGATAGGGTGAGTAATAGGTAGACTTCAAATATTAAAATTTAATATTGTATTTCTTAAACTAAAGTTTTCAATTTTTCTCGTTGGTAGGTCGCACAATTGTATAAAGAAGATAATAGTAAGATCATGGAAGATTTACTCTCACTTTCACGTGGTCCGACCGGATATGTGAGACATTATAATGGCTACATTGTTAATGGGTATAGATTTCATGTGGAAGATCATGATAATCAGCTAAAGACTCAAAATTGTGGGATAGTTGTAGTTGGTGCGATTGATAAAGATAGCGAGAATCTTGATTACTATGGAGTTTTGACTGATATACTTCAATTGCAATTCGTCCCTGGTAGAAGAGTGATTTTGTTTAGATGTAATTGGTTTGATGTATATGATAAAAAAAAGGAGTTAAACAAGATGAATATGAATTTATAAGTGTTAATTGGGGGCGATTTTTAAAAACACATGAGCCTTTTGTGTTAGCGGACCAAGCATCTCAAGTATTTTATGCTAATGACAATTTAAATAAGGGTTGGCGTGTCGTGAGGAAGACTAAACCTCGTGATTCTTATGAGATTGTGGAAAACATATATGACAGTATTGTAGATACAACAAATCCTTCACAAAATAAACGAAAAAGAGCATATGAGGTAAAAATCTCTTTATGTATTGATATAGTAACTGTTTTATATTCTGATTGCATGATTTTTTTTGTTAATACATTATTTTTTTTATGTCATTCTTATGTATTGATATATTAACTATTTACATTCTGATTACATGATTTTTTTTGTTAATACATTATTTTCACTATGTCATTCTTATTTTGGATTC
The DNA here is from genome assembly GCA_032618575.1 of Nicotiana noctiflora. Taxonomy (NCBI): domain Eukaryota; kingdom Viridiplantae; phylum Streptophyta; class Magnoliopsida; order Solanales; family Solanaceae; genus Nicotiana; species Nicotiana noctiflora. Next base: position 12,691 of record JASVEL010008546.1, read on the forward strand.
TTTTGATTGTTTTGTAGGGCTAACATGTAAAGATCAAAGCTTGAAATTGAGGTTGGATCAACTGCGAAGGCTGCCAAATATGGATTCCTTCCACCTGGTGCTCTAGCAAAGGGACGAAGGCGAGGTCTTAGATCAATGTGCTCTTTAGGGGCGTCTGGGAATAAGGTGGAATCCTTCCATCATAATACTTTTCTTACCCCTCAAAATATGTCTAAACCTTCTATTGGTGAAGGAAGTCAAAATATGTTAATATCTTCTATTGGTGCAAGATCAAATTCTCGTCTATCTGTTGGTCAAGGAATGCTAGCAACAAAGAAAAACTCCCCAGTTCCTGAAAAAAAGAAGATGCAAACTAATTTTTCATTGCTCCAACTACTGATATTCTGTTGTCTGCATCTACAAAGACAAACTCATTTGCTCCAAAAAAAAAATCAGATGCAAACTGAGACTCAATTTCCTCCACCCACTGACCAAGCTATGCAAACAGTTGAAACATGTTTGATTGATCTATGATTATAAATTCACTTGACACATACAATAGTTTTAGATATTATTGAATCGTCCAATGCAGGTTCAGGTACTACTGAAAATGTAAAAAAAGTTCGTGGAAGGAATAAGTGTAAAGAAATTACATCACTTGAAGTTGGAGAAAAGTTGAAAGTAACAGTTTACAATAATCGAACTGTTGGAAAGAATAGCAATATCTTTTTGAGGCACTTGGGAATAATAGTCTGTGATCGTAATATGTGTCCGTTGGGAGTGTCATCATGGGATGATATTAAAGAAGAAAAGGTAAATCACATGTGGGCAGTTATTGAGGTAAGAAATGGTTCAAATTTGTTTATAAGCTACTTGTAACAACTTGAAATATTTCTGTTTTACCCCATGAGCAGAAACTGGAATTCTCAAGATTCCCCTTGTATTCTCAACTCGAGAACAAGAAAAATCCTGTATAGGATGGGAAGTTTCTGAAGAAACTGGAATTCTCAACTCGAGAACAAGGATGCGGCTGCATATGATGGGAAGTTTCTAAGGGTTCTCTATATTCTGCTCTGCTTTCAAAGAAACATATGTTCTGTCATACTTAGTGAGCGCTCATATGAGTGTGATAAATCTTTTTAACTTATTGGATTTGAGTCTATTGGATTTTTTGGCGGGACAAACCAGGATTGCAATTCTTGTTTGCTGTCATGGCGGTGTCCCTTTCCGTTAGGTGATCTTATGAAAGATTTGGGTCTACTTATGTATTTATGAGTGTCACTTCATAATTAGCTATCTAGGAATAACTCATAGATATGCTTGCAGAAAGAAAAGGAAAGTGGTGAATAAAGTGAAAATTATTTTCCCTTGTGATGACATTTTCTACTGCCAATGATCTCTTCCTCAAATGGAACTTGCACTACCTTTCTCATAGTTATTTGATTAAAGTAGGTAGCTTTAATTCAGGTTTAGTCTGGTAAATTTTTTATCTTTGTTGTGTGATAGTTTAGTATTTGATTAAAGATGTTAGCTTCAATTCTTGATTTCTGATATGGGTTATCTCATTGCTTCATTCAGGTGTCTTATAGTAGAATAGTTCTTTTCAGGATTATATGGTACTTGTTCTGAATTCTTGGATCACTTAGTTAGAATACTGAAAACCTTTTTTCCCTTTAGTTTTTCTCTTTTTTGGTTACTTTTCTTTGATTCTTGTTGTGCTTTTGGCCAAAGAGTTTGGAACTTCTTTTTTTACATTTCATCCAAATCTGATCTAGGATATTTTTGTTTCTTTAGTTTACAATATTTGTCCTTTTCTTGGCACCTTTTAATAACTTTATTGGTATTGCTGTGTCAGCTGATTGTTCTTCCGTCCTGCATCCGGATCTGTTTCACATTTGCTTCCATGAATTAGTTTTGTAATTTATTTCTATACCCTTTTAGTTTTTGGCATCTGAATTGCCATTTGCTTGATTCTGTTACTGGTTTGATAAGCAACAGAATTGTGAATGACAGATAATATAATTAAATCTATGCCTAACCATTGACCTTTCTCACTCGTGGGTGTGTCACTGATCTCTTCCTCAAATGGAACTTGCACTATCTTTATGTACCAAAATAACACTAATTTTCTTTTGCTATAGTAGTTTCATCATTTGTTTAATGTTTTATCTATTCTGAAGGTTTTATCCTTTTGCTAAAGCGTGTATTATGATATGTTTAATTAATTTTAGGATAAATTTGAAAGCGATAACCTAGATATTCATCGCAATCACATTTTGGGATGGATGAAAGAATTGTGGAACAAATGGAGAGGAAAATTACATGCAACATACGTGAGGGGTAAGCCGATCCAAGAGGCTCTTAAGAATACACCAAAGGGAGTAGACAAGAAATAATGGGAGTGGTTGGTAAAAGAACATTTTTGTACTAAACGTTTTCAAGCAAAAAGCAACAGGAATGCAACAAATAGAGCTAAGTTGAAGATGCCTCATCATATTGGTAGCAAGCGTATTAGAGAAATTATTTATCAAAAAGTTTTAGCATATCTTTTCTTTTTTTTTAAATATTGAGGAGGCATTATTTGACGTTTTGACTTTAATGTGAAGGGCGGGAAAGATGTCAATCCACCAAATTTGGCAACTATTTTTTTTGAGACTCACAAGAAGAACAACAAGCTTGTTGACTCAGAGACAATTGCAAAACATGTGCGTTTTGTTAATTAAACATGTAAGAACTTTTGGTTATTGGTTCTAACAGAAAATTTTCTTTTGAAGGTGGAAATTAAAGAATTGGTGCAGTCTGAACCATCTCTTTCTAACATAGAGATAGTAGAAAAATGCTTTGGACCTCAAACTCGTAGTCATGTATTTAGCTTTGGGGGTGGAGTAAAAGCAAAAGACTTGAAAGATGGTGGTTCCTCGAAGGCCGAATTAAGATCCGAGTTACGCTCAGCTCTAGAGCAAAACCAATCATTGAAGGATCGGTTGTCTACTGTAGAAGATGAGGTGAAAGAACTGAAGAAACTAAAGGAATTTTTCTTAAGTCAACACTCTAATGTCCAGTCTCCGATGACTCAACACACTAATTTCCAGCCTTCGGCATCACCATATAAGGAGAATGTTTATTGATGAACATACAAAGTTAGTAACAACTTACTCATTTCAATCATTTTTTACTTAATAAATATTTGAATACAATACATTGCTGCAATTAGTAAAATTTTTTTACAAGAGATGAAACATCTGGAGTCAAGTCAGAAGCATTAGACCGTACAAGAGGCTTTATTATTACAAAACTGGAAGGACAACTTCCCACAAAAATGAATCTGAGTTGTGCATATAGTTTTAGATTCAGAAACAAAAAGGTGTGAAACTCTGAAGATACAGTGGTATAAAACATTCCATCTTCACAAATCACTATCACTAAATCCCTGTTTGGGGGAATACGAAAGAGAATACTTTACAGATCTCTTCCTCAACAGCTAACTACGACCTCACAACCCTTTTCATACTGCTATACCAAAAGATCCTGTGCTGTAAATTTACAATTCTATCCTACATAATCCAGCTGATCCAAATAAAGAGTGTACAAAGTGCAAGTTAGTTAGCTTAAAAGATGTGTTTTGGTTGCAACTAATAATGAGATTGCTGCAACTAATTTTGATATGGCTATGTTGGTGAACTTATCTTCAGTTTGGTTATATATTTTTGTGAAGCTTGGATTGTTTATTACAGCTTTGTTGCATAAATTAGGTTTACAAACCTTGGGTTGAAATTGTTTCATCATTGGTCTTGTATATATTTGCACCAGTTGCAACTTGCTCTTTCATGACAAATGGTTGCTGCTGGTATTGCATTGAATGTATGAATGAGTTTCATGTGAGCATATGGGAGTATATTCTCCTTGGTTAGCAAATGTGTTTCAGGTGAAAACATATTAGTGAAAAACTTGTAATATACCTGCTGCTGACCTTTATGGTGCATTACTTTTGAATCTAGATATGTGCTCGCTTCTTGATTGAGGATCCATTTTCTTCTTGTAGTTTCAAATACTAAAAAATAATTTAAGGTAATGACTCTCTTAGTTTGGGTTTTGGCTTTAATTATTTATTCTCTTTGTTGGTTGCTCTGTTGTATAGACTTTGATCATTTTTGAACTTGGACTTTACATTCCTATTTAAAAGCCAAGAATCCATTTTGTTGTTTCGGGTGTGCCTTGTGTATATATAAACTATTGTTTTAAATTTTCATAAAGTACATATACCTAGTTTAGATGTTCAACTTGAAATTGAATTTGCAGTTCTTGGTGGAGGATTACCCTTTTATGTTGTCATAAATGACATGACGACTATATAACACATAGTTTTTCTAGTTCATTTTTGTTTATATTCATGCAGCCTCGTTTATATTGATGCTTTATTTTTGAAGTGTATATATTATACACTTGGTGAATTTGGACACTTTTTCAGGTAATTAAGTGGTCAAATTATTATTAGAGTAAAACTAGAAAAAATATTTAATATAATTTCAAGTGATATTTACAACTTGCTAAAGGAAAGTTTTTTGAATATTTTTACAGGTTTTGGAGGCTAAAGTTTACAAATCAAGATGCGGGTTTTAGAGACATACAAGTTGACTTTTATTTTGCTAGAAATGTTGGACAAAATATTATATTTAGGGATGTTAGCAAGATCTTTTGCTAAAGGGTACATAAATATATTCGACCATGGCTGTACAATGCCACTAACATATACTATTCAGTTTTTGTCCTTAATTATTATATATGAAACCATTTATATCATTATATTATCTTTTTGTGAGTAAATTTTATATTTGTTGAATTATTTATATATGTATGTATATATATATATATATATATATATATATATATATATATATATATATATATATATATATATATATATATATATATATATATATATATATATATATATATATATATATATATATATATATATATATATATATATATATATATATATATATATATATATATATATATATATATATATATATATATATATATATATATATATATATATATCATGAAAAATTAGAATTTAGGACCACCCATGCTTGGTCCTTAATAAGATTAATGATCAGATCTTCTTGTCCTTAAAATATTTGCAGTTCTTGGTGGAGGATTACCCTTTTATGTTGTCATAAATGACATGACGGCTATATAACACATAGTTTTTCTAATTCATTTTTGTTTATATTCATGCAGCCTCGTTTATATTGATGCTTTATTTTTGAAGTGTATATATTATACACTTGGTGAATTTGGACACTTTTTCAGGTAATTAAGTGGTCAAATTATTATTAGAGTAAAACTAGAAAAAATATTTAATATAATTGCAAGTGATATTTACAACTTGCTAAAGGAAAGTTTTTTGAATATTTTTACAGGTTTTGGAGGCTAAAGTTTACAAATCAAGATGCGGGTTTTGGAGACATACAAGTTGACTTTTATTTTGCTAGAAATGTTGGACAAAATATTATATTTAGGGATGTTAGCAAGATCTTTTGCTAAAGGGTACATAAATATATTCGACCATGGCTGTACAATGCCACTAACATATACTATTCAGTTTTTGTCCTTAATTATTATATATGAAACCATTTATATCATTATATTATCTTTTTGTGAGTAAATTTTATATTTGTTGAATTATTTATATATGTATGTATATATATATATATATATATATGAGATCTAAGCATTCATGAAAAATTAGAATTTAGGACCACCCATGCTTGGTCCTTAATAAGATTAATGATCAGATCTTCTTGTCCTTAAAATATTTTAGGACCGGTAAACTCGTCGCTAAATGTTTAAAAGCAATAAATATTACACGACATTGATTTGCAGTAAAGACCATGTTTCTGGTCCTTGAAATTATATAAGGACCACATTACAACTCGTCGTTAATACATTTCAAGGACCAGTATTAGTCTGGTCGCTAAACAAAATTACGGACTAGATGTCAAACCCATCGTTATTACCCTTTAACGACAGAGGATCTAGCGGCCAGTTTTTACTGGTCGCTAAATATATTCTAGGACCGTTATTATCGTCCCTAGAAGTCATTTTTCTTGTAGTGCTTGTTTTCCATAGCAGATTCATCGATGGTAACATCCCTGCTGAATATTACTTTCTTTGTCATAGGACACCATAAGCGATATCCTTTGACTCCAGAAGTAATCCCCATGAAAATAGCTTTCTTTGCCCTTGGATCCAATTTTGACTCTGTCACATTATAATATGCAGTTGAGCCAAAGATGTTTAAAGAGTCATAATCTATAGCAGGCTTTCCATACCATTTTTCAAATGGTGTCTTGCCATCAATAGCAGCAGATGGTATGCTATTAATGAGGTGGCATGCATATGTAATTGCCTCAGCCCAAAATTCTTTGACCAAGCCAGCATTGGACAACATACACCTTACCTTCTCCAACAAAGTCCGGTTCATGCGTTCTACCACTCCATTCTGTTGTGGTGTATGTCGGACAGTGAAGTGTCAGACGATGCCATCATTTTCACAGACCTTATTGAAATGATCATTTTTGTATTCACCTCCATTTTCTGTACGAATACATTTGATCCTCCTGCCCGTTTGATTCTCCACCACCGTCTTCCATTTGAGAAAAATTCCTAGCACTTCATCTTTGCTCTTCATTGTATACACCCATACTCTTCGGGAAAAATCATCAACAAAGGTTACAAAATAGTGCTTCCCACCCAATGAAGGTGTGACGACCCAAAGGGTCATCACTTGTTTTATTAATCATTTCGAGCTTCTGAGGCCTTGAAAACCTCATTCTATGTTGCCTCGATTTATGTGCATGATCTGGACATGTAGCCGGAAAGATTTTGTGATAGAAAATATGAATTCTATGAGAAATTTGGATAAAAATGATATTAATATTGATATGGTTGACTTCGGTCAACTTTTTTGGTAAACGGACCCGGACCCGAGGTAGGATGGTCCCGAAAGATCCGTAGGAAAATATGGGACTTGGACATGCGTCCGGAGTCGAATTCTGAGGCCTAGAGCCCAAGTTATGAATTTTTCTGTGAAATTGTTTTTGATGTAATTGTGAAAGGAAAATGAATTAATTGACCTTGGTATCGGGCTCGTATTTTGGTTCCGACGGCCGGTACAAGTCTTAAATATTATATATGTGCTTTTTGCAAAGTTTGGTGACATTCGGATGTCGTTTGATATGTTTTGGACCTTGAGTTCCAAGTTTGAAAGTTTTGAAAACCAAAAGTATGAAAATCATGAACTTGAGGCTTGATTTGATGAAAACGATGTGATATTGGCGATGTGATCGCACAAACAAATTCGTAATGTGTTTTTGAAGTTGTGTACATGTTTGGTTGGGAGCCCGGGGGGCTTGGGTAAAGATATGATAGGCCGTAGGATCAATTTCTGAATTTTTGCACTGCTGGTTTTTCACCCAGCTGTTGGCTTCGCATTTGTGAAGAATTTCTTGCAAATGCGAAGAAGACATGTCAAGGCTGGGTTCACAAATGCGAACCCTTTATCGCAAATGCGATGTCTGCCAGAAACAAGCCAAGTTCGCAAATGCGAACAAAGTGTCGCAAATGCGATACTAGCAGACCTGGGCCAGAGTTCGCAATTACGAACTTAACCTCACATATGCGAGGCCTTCAGTATGTTGCCTGACTTCGCAAATGCGAAGCATTTGTCGCAATTGCGACAAAACCCAGAAGCCTAGCTTGTTCGCATATGCGAACATTATTTCGCAAATGCGAAACCCCCAGCATTTTCCTTGGCTTCGCAAATGCGAGCAAATGTTGACAAATGCGAACTTTCCATCCTTAGCTTATTTTTCAAACTCCACAAATTGGTCGGGGTTCGCAATTGCGAACACAGAGACCTGTAAATCCCGATTTCCAGCTTCATTTTTCATATTTAACAACCCAAAAACACCCATTGGCAATTTTTCACGAACTCCCTCTTCTTCAAAACAATTGTAAGTCACTTTTTACTTAATTCTTTCAATTCCTAACAACATTAAACATGTTTTTCAATAGAAATCAAAGGTTTTCATGGTAGAATTTCTTGTTTTTGGTAGAATATAGGATTTTCATAAATTGAGAAATTGGACCTCGAATTGAGGTCCGATTTTGAAACAAATCATATACTTGAACTCGTGCGGGATGTGTAACCGGATTTTGGTCCGAACCCCGAGTTCCGACCATGTGGACCCGGGGTCGAAATTCACTATTCCGGACAGAATGTTGTAAAAGCTGTAATTGGCCTTATGAATCAGTTTGTTGAGTAGTATTGATGATGTTAAATCAATTGTGTATAGATACGATTGGATTGGAGCCAAATTTGAAAGGAAAAGGCATTGCCACGGATTGAATTGTTCATAAACATTCGAGGTAAGTGTTTGTTCTATCCTAGCTTGAGGGAATAGGATTATGTGCTATGTGTTATGTGATTGAGTGCGGTGTATGGGATGTTGTCACGACCCCAAATCCGGTCGTGATGGCGCCCAGCACACTGCTAGGCCAGCCCGACCAATCAACAACAATCACGGAGCCACAAGCTCACTTTATCCAATTTAAGCATAACGGTGATAGATATATTAAAAACAGGGAACCAAGTCCCAACACGTGCCAACTCCCATAGACCGAAGGGTCAAGAGTCATGAGCCTCTACAGAGTATACAAAGTGTAAATAGTGAATATAACTGTGCACAAGTGTGGGATGATTAGAACAAAATACAGACAGACTGGAGAATCAGGTCCTGCGAACGCTGGCAGCTACCTCGACTGTCCAAAAGCACTCCCGAGCCGCAATAGGATCAGCTCCACTGTGATGTACCTGGATCTGCACACAAGGTGCAGGGAGTCGGGTGTGAGTACTTCCAACTCGGCGGTAATAAAAGTAAATAATGTTGAGGGGAAGAAAACCACGATAGGCACTATCTCATGCTACACAATACAGAACTATCTTTTTATCCCTTTCCAGCATATGTGAGTAGGTTATTTAGAAAATCTCAATTTTTAGCTACTTTCTTTTATGATAATATACCAATACCTGGATACAATCTCAAGCAGTGCAAGTCCGCACTCAAATCAGCCCCTCGGGCTCAGCACTCCTTATCAATTTACACCAGGAGATCTTGTCAATAAGGCAACTAATGCATGTGTGCCAGTAATGTATGAGTGCTGAATGTTATTCCACGTAGTACACGTAAACCAATGTATGTATGCCATGCAATGCATATGACCACTACGGCGTGTAGCCCGATCCAATTTGGGTACCCGTGCTCACTGTGGGGGTTCAGACTCCGGAGGAGCTCCTACAGCCCAAGCACAATATTAATCTCACACCTGCTGCGGCGCGCAGCCCGATCCGTATACCACTGCGGCGTGCAGTCATATCCATGCATGTGTATGCATATGCTCACACGAAATGTCATGCCCTAACATACGGCCCTCGGCCCAATCAGTCTAACAAATAATCAAGAAAGCCCTACGGGCAACAATATCATATTAGTCACAGCTAAAAATGTTATTAAGACCTTGTTCAAGTTTTTCATGACCTTATAAAAATGCTGAATAGCAAAATACCATTTTAAACCTTAAATTTAGAATAAAATATGCACAGTGTTATCAAAACAATGATACCAATCCCCGAAGGATTCAAATAATTGGCACGAAGCCCAAACATGATAATTAGTCCAATTCATTTCAACAATTAGGTGTTATTATTTATTACGCGGACGGACCAAGTCACGATCCCCAATGGTGCTCTACCTCACGCCCGTTTTCCGGCATGCAAGTCACCTCAACACAGCACTAAGATGTGCAAGTCCGGGGTTTACTAACCCTGAGGACATCATTTACAAGAATTACCCACCTCGAACCGACGAAAACTCATGCCCGCGATGCCTTAGCTCCTCGAACCGGCATCCACGCACGTCAAAACTAGTCAAAATCAGTACAAATATATCAAAATAGGCTAATGGAACATAACCCAATCAAAAGAACTCGAAAAATATCAAAAATCATGAAATTTGGCAAAACCCGAGCCCCGGGCCCACATCTCGAAAAATTTCGAAACTTATGTTTTCGGAATCCTCGTCTCTCTACGAGTACGTACATACCAAGAACTCCCAAATCGGACCACAAATGACCCTTCAAATCCTAAATTTTCGTTTTTGAAAAGTTTATAATTTTTCTCCGATTTCTTCCATTTGATTCACTAATACTTGATGAAAATAACCAAGGAATCATTAAATATAATCACTTTTGGATAGAGAACACTTACCCCCATCCATATGGTGAAAATCGCTTCGAACATCGCTTCAATCCGAGCTCCATAGCTCTAAAAATGAAGAAACATCTCGGACTGCCCCAAATTAAATGTCCAGCGATTTTCGCATCTGCGGTTACTGTTCACCGCAGGTGCGATTTCACTGTTCATCGCTTCTGCGGAACTGTTCATCGCAGAAACGGAAAATCACTGTTCACCCGCTTCTGCGGGTACTGTTCATCGCAGAAGCGAAAATACCAGATTTGCCCCAGAAAATTGCAGCAACTTTTTATTTCACTAAAAATGCTATAACTCAATCATACAAACTCGGAATTCGACGATTCTTTTTCCTATGACTCCGTAATTTTGATACGGATCCAGTGGTTCAAACAAAACTGAATTTGGATCTCATTTGCTAAGTGCAACATCAATTTTGCTCGTTAAACAATTAACTCATGTTTCGCCTCAAAAACCCAATCGCGACTTGATGAAATTAAACCAAAATTTCCGGATCAGTCCTATAATTCATTATTTAAATTCTCAAAGTCTCGAAATCAAATTTGGATCTCTAGAACTAAAAATAGACCTTTGGATCATTACATTTGTGCTCAAAACGGCAAAAATCTTCCAAAAATGACCCGTTGGGCATCCGAATTTACCCCGAAGCCTCCGGGACCTCAACCAAAAGTACTAACACCTCTTATAACATCATTCAAACTTGTTCCAATCATCAAAACTCTATCGTTAACATCAAAATCGTTCTTTTTCAACAAATTCAAGCTTAAGTTTCTTCAAAATTTCCGAAACTAACATTCGATCAAAAACCCGACCAAACGACGTCCGAATGACCTGAAATTTTGCGGACATATCCAAAATCACATAACGAAGCTACAGGAATTGTCGGAATTCCATTCCGACCCCCGGATCAAAATCTCACCTATTTTTCGGATTTCACCAAAATTCAACCTTAGCCAATTCAAGCCCATTTCTACTCCGGGCCTCCAAATTCAATTCTGATCGCTCCCCTAAGTCACAAATCACCTCCCGGAACTAACCGAATCATCAGAATCTGATTCCGAGCCCTCTAACCAAATAGTCAACTCCAAGTTGACTTTCCATGTTCAAGTTTCCTTCAAAAAGGCTATATGCCTCATTTTCAATCCAATTTGCTCCTAGCTCACCCGATGGACTCTAACACTGATATAAAAGCATAAAACGTATAGTTACAACATAATGGGGTGGTAATTCCCATGACGACGGGCCGGGTCGTCACATTCTCCCCAACTTAAACAAACACTCGTCCTCGAGCGGACTCAGAGTTGTACTAGAAGCCACCCAATAGCTGAATGACCTTACCAAGCATAATTTCAGGCGATCATACGTCACCCTATCTCACATAAGTCCGAAAACACAATGTAGTCAAAATTTCAAAGACCATCCGAACCATAAATCACATTGTACTTTCTGAAATCATATGCCCAATGCAAATCCCATGCCTATACTCAGGATACACTCGAATCCACTGCAATAACCCATATTCACTACTCCGGGTGAGATCATATGATGTATCGACAACCCATTCACTCGAGACGATAGTCTCTAATCACAACAATTGGCCACAATAACCAAATACTAGCTGGAATCACAAATACTCACACTCATTATTGGCTCCAACGATCATTTCGATTATAACACACTGCACTGGTGATATGACACCTCAACACCGGCCTAAGCCACGACGAGCACAACATAGGCTCCAATAGAAACGCCTGAACACACTCGAATCATGACAGCTCAATTCATGACAACTGTCTCTAGCAAATAGAGCTACAATTCAATTCCTCTATGCCATTATAACATAGAACTGAGATCGCGTCTTGCATTATAGAAATAGAGTACCTGAATCCTCCTCGAGAGGTCATAACATCACGTGGCCTTGCCACAATTCGTGATTCTACCCAAACATTATTACTCATGAAGCACCCCAAGCCACTAAGCTCAAAACGGTTAGCCACGCACAGATCTAGGTCTTGAACCCACGCAATCAACCTCACCCACGGTGAAACAATTAACGTATGCTATCAAATCCTGAAAGGACACAACCGACGTGTCATTCGCCAAGCGATACTCAAAACGGGACTTTCCTCAGAGGCGAGGAAGTATTGTATACCAGGTAGCATATAACTAACTATATTTTCACAATATTCTGTTGCGGCGTGCAACCCGTTCCGATGACATACCCGTGGAAGCATGCCACCCGATCCACGCATAAATCTCGCAAAAAGGAAATGCATATCGAGTCGAATTTTCTCATTATATATATATATATATATAGCCTCAAGCTCGGCCACATGAAACGCATCCGACAACGTTTCTCAATACCGGAACTGAATCAATGGTAGATACCTCTACACTGACATTCGCCACTAAGGTCCAACTCACAAAGCAATGCCTACCAGCCGTCCGCTGGTCCTGGGTACAACTACCCCGCTGGAGCATACTCTGATGCACTCTGCTACGCAGTTTGTGCCATACCATCATAGTCCATATCAAATTAGTCTAGACAACCTGGCTTATGACAACCAGTCTGCAATCATATATCATTATTCAAATTCATCATATCAAGTAACGAGAGAGCCAATAGGGCTTCCGATTTCCAATAACCGCTAAACGATGCCGGTACACACGACATACCACCTCTGCGTAGGCGGTTACAAGAACTTCTAGTCTTCAACACACATATAACACATGAATCACCATGCTTGATTCCGTACTTCACCATACAAATACATAACGCACATCAAGCGTCCATTCATACCACGAAAACCATTCAGAAATTTCACTATGCCATCAACGACTCAATTATTATAGTCGATCCAACAAGAGAATACCACCATACCACTGGATATTATCAGTTTACATTACCTTGTCCTTTTGGACCATATACCCCGCCAAATTACTAGAATAGCAATACTATTTTCCTTGATCACCAGAAAGATCGATTCTTAAATCACCTGCAGCTGCCCGCGCTGCTCAATAATTTTAATGACTTCCCATATATTATGAACGATCTCAAAACCTTGAATATGCCATTATCAACTTTTCCATAACCCATCGCATATACAATACCATACTAAGATAACATGGAAATTCTTATCCCTTTCCTACGCCGCAAACATCGACGCACTCAACTAGTCAAGGACTTTCATGATCCCATATAGAAGAAGACTCATTACACATTCCAAGCTTTGCACACCAACAGGAAATACACTCATTTTTCAAACCACATCAAAACATATCACAAACTCTTTCTCCTAATTACATTGCATAAGTTAAATTTCCAGGACTGAGTCCTTATACCTATATCAAGTTACACAACTGCCAGCACTCAAGAGCTTTGCTGCAATGTCTGCAAGACTCATTACTTCAACCACATACCAGAAATCAATCGTATTCCTTTTTATACCATTCTGATTTATTAATAAGTTGTTCCATTTACCCAGTTACCTTTTCGATTCATCTTTAACTCAATATTAGCGCTTACTGTAACACCATAATACATCAACTCCTGTTACCACACTAGATTCGTACATAAGACCCATAGGCCACTGAATACTCCCTCAATGTTTCCCAGAAGTACCACATTCTACAATACATTATTTTGAAGAACTTTATGCGATTTTTGAATTAGTATCATTACCTTCCAATACGGATACATAGAATCCCATCATTCACATAACATAGAACAAGTCTTGATCCCTTCTAACGAAAACACCGTCTTTATCCACATACATAATCTTAAGACACCTTACCGTTACAAGCAAAATCTGGAACACCACAAGACTATTCTTGGGCGTCATTCACCCTTATTCAGCTGTAATTCAACTGTCTTATGGAACAGAACCACTCGTGCCTTGCTAGAACTCTGACACCGCAAAACATGATTACATACAGATACAATTAGCTATCTTTCTTTTCTATACACCGAACATTCTTTACCAACATAAGTTCACAACATCCTAGTATTTCTTCACATCTACGTAGCACCATAACCCTTATCGAAATTTCCCGACATACCTAGAGACAGAGCCAACACAGCACACAACAGTGCAATTAGTTAATCAATAACAACCTCCCCAACTTAGCTTGGAGCCATACATCAAGGCACTTCTAGCTACTCATAGCATTCTTACTCAAATGATGCCACAAAGTTCTAGTTAGATTAAACTCAGGTCATTTACAAGCTTCGGCGGAGATTCGAATCATCAGAAATATTAACTCTTTTGCAATTCTTGCATTCATTCACACACAACAGTTACACCCCCTCTTTAGGTGACAAAATCTTTTCTAAGTCCCAAATTTTCCAAAAATTTCGGCAGAGTTCCCTTTGTAAATTGGCCTATCCACCTGCCAGAGAATCACCAAAACCATCCTAGCAATACATTCACAACTCGACAAGACATCACAATGCATATCGACAACATTAGTCTCAATACTACACAAATCATATTATCATATTTGGTACATGAACATGCGTTGTACCTGCTCGAATCATAACACATATCAACTACCTTTCAATTACACATGAGAACCAATCCACCTATCTTGCCTCAATTTAGCATTTCAGCACAATACCTTCCATCAGGATACACAGAGCATTATCATTTTAGTCTTCCTGAGTTTGAACTCGTTCCACTACACATAAGGCACTTATATTACTGAGCGCTCGATGCGTACACAGACGTGCGGAATGAATTTCAAAAGCATATATCAAGCTGAATCAAGTACGCACGATAAGAATTCCAAAAAATGTGAAGTGTTTCCTAAAGGTTCGCAGCCTCCCGAGGATAAGTACAAGCGTCCCCGTACCGATCCACAAGACTCTACTAACCGGCTCAAGACTCACGAGGCCTAGTAAACCTAGGCTCTGATACCAACTTGTCACGACCCCAAATCCGGTCGTGATGGCGCCCAGCACACTGCTAGGCCAGCCCGACCAATCAACAACAATCACGGAGCCACAAGCTCACTTTATCCAATTTAAGCATAACAGTGATAGATATATTAAAAATAGGGAACCAAGTCCCAACACGTGACAACTCCCATAGACCGAAGGGTCAAGAGTCATGAGCCTCTACAGAGTATACAAAGTGTAAATAGTGAATATAACTGTGCACAAGTGTGGGATGATCAGAACAAAATACAGACAAACTGGAGAATCAGGTCCTGCGAACGCTGGCAGCTACCTCGACCGTCCAAAAGCACTCCCGAGCCGCAATAGAATCAGCCCTTCTGTGATGTACCTGAATCTGCACACAAGGTGCAGGGAGTAGGGTGTGAGTACTTCCAACTCAGCAGTAATAAAAGTAAATAATGCTGAAGGGAAGAAAACCACGATAGGCACTATCTCATGCTACACAATACAGAACTATCTTTTTATCCCTTTTCAGCATATGTGAGTAGGTTATTTAGAAAATCTCAATTTTTAGCTACTTTCTTTTATGATAATATACCAATACCTGGATACAATCTCAAGCAGTGCAAGTCCGCACTCAAATCAGCCCCTCGGGCTAAGCACTCCTTATCAATTTACACCAGGAGATCTGGTCAATAAGGCAACTAATGCATGTGTGCCAGTAATGTATGAGTGTTGAATGTTATGCCACGTAGTACACGTAAACCAATGTATGTATGCCATGCAATGCATATGACCACTACGGCGTGTAGCCCGATCCAATTTGGGTACCCGTGCTCACTGTGGGGTTCAGACTCCGGAGGGGCTCCTACAGCCCAAGCACAATATTAATCTCACACCTGCTGCGGCGCGCAGCCCGATCCGTATACCACTGCGGCGTGCAGTCATATCCATGCATGTGTATGCATATGCTCACATGAAATGTCATGCCCTAACATACGGCCCTCGGCCCAATCAGTCTAACAAACAATCAAGAAAGCCCTACGGGCAACAATATCATATTAGTCACAGCTAAAAATGTTATTAAGACCTTGTTCAAGTTTTTCATGACCTTATAAAAATGATGAATAGCAAAATACCATTTTAAACCTTAAATTTAGAATAAAATATGCACAGTGTTATCAAAACAGTGATACCAATCCTTGAAGGATTCAAATAATTGGCACGAAGCCCAAACATGATAATTAGTCCAATTCATTTCAATAATTAGGTGTTATTATTTATTACGCGGGACGGACCAAGTCACGATCCCTAATGGTGCTCTACCCCACGCCCGTTAACCGGCGTGCAAGTCACCTCAACACAGTACTAAGATGTGCAAGTCCGGGGTTTACTAACCCTGAGGACATCATTTACAAGAATTACCCACCTCGAACCGACGAAAACTCATGCCCGCGACGCCTTAGCTCCTCGAACCGGCATCCACGCACGTCAAAACTAGTCAAAATCAGTACAAATATATCAAAATAGGCTAATGGAACATAACCCAATCAAAAGAACTCGAAAAATATCAAAAATCATGAAATTTGGCAAAACCCGAGCCCCGGGCCCACATCTCAAAAAATTTTGAAACTTATATTTTCGGAATCCTCGTCTCTCTACGAGTACGTACATACCAAGAACTCCCAAATCGGACCACAAATGACGCTTCAAATCCTAAATTTTCGTTTTTGAAAAGTTTATAATTTTTCTCCGATTTCTTCCATTTGATTCACTAATACTTGATGAAAATAACCATGGAATCATTAAATATAATCACTTTTGGATAGAGAACACGTACCCCCATCCATATGGTGAAAATCGCTTCGAAAATCGCTTCAATCCGAGCTCCATAGCTCCAAAAATGAAGAAACATCTCGGACTGCCCCAAATTAAATGTCCAGTGATTTTCGCATCTGCGGTTACTATTCACCGCAGGTGCGATTTCACTGTTCATCGCGGAAAATCACTGTTCACCCGCTTCTGCGGGTACTGTTCATCGCAGAAGCGAAAATACCAGATTTGCCCCAGAAAATTGCAGCAGCTTTTTATTTCACTAAAAATGCTATAACTCAATCATACAAACTCGGAATTCGACGATTCTTTTTTTTATGACTCCGTAATTTTGATACGGATCCAGTGGTTCAAACAAAACTGAATTTGGATCTCATTTGCTAAGTGCAACATCAATTTTGCCTCGTTATACAATTAACTCATGTTTCGCCTCAAAACCCAATCGCGACTTGATGAAATTAAACCAAAATTTCCGGATCAGTCCTATAATTCATTATTTAAATTCTCAAAGTCTCGAAATCAAATTTGGATCTCTAGAACTAAAAATAGACCTTTGGATTATTACATTTGTGCTCAAAACGGCAAAAATCTTCCAAAAATGACCCGTTGGGCATCCGAATTTACTCCGAAGCCTCCGGGACCTCAACCAAAAGTACTAACACCTCTTATAACATCATTCAAACTTGTTCCAATCATCAAAACTCTATCGTTAACATCAAAATCGTTCTTTTTCAACAAATTCAAGCTTAAGTTTCTTCAAAATTTCCGAAACTAACATTCGATCAAAAACCCGACCAAACGACGTCCGAATGACCTGAAATTTTGTGGACATATCCAAAATCACATAACGAAGCTACAGGAATTGTCGGAATTCCATTCCGACCCCCAGATCAAAATCTCACCTATCGTTCGGATTTCACCAAAATTCAACCTTAGCCAATTCAAGCCCATTTCTACTCCGGGCCTCTAAATTCAATTCTGATCACTCCCCTAAGTCACAAATCACCTCCCGGAACTAACCAAATCATCAAAATCTGATTCCGAGCCCTCTAACCAAATAGTCAACTCCAAGTTGACTTTCCATGTTCAAGTTTCCTTCAAAAAGGCTATATGCCTCATTTTCAATCCAATTTGCTCCTAACTCACCCGATGGACTCTAACACTGATATAAAAGCATAAAACGTATAGTTACAACATAATGGGGTGGTAATTCCCATGACGACGGGCCGGGTCATCACAGATGTGGTGACGAGCATCCATACACTGGCGTCTAGCATAAGCGTGAGTCGTTGTTAATACTTGTTGCGAGACATATTTGAAGATAAATTGTTGAACTCTTGCCGAGTTGTAGAATTGTTATTGTTCTCCCTTGATGGGACTTGTTGTGAAGATGATTATTGATTGCCCTTGTTGGGACGGTTTATGATTTACTGTTTCATTCTTTGCCCTTAAATGTGATTGTTATTTGGGTGAGGAAGAGTGATAATGCACGAAGGGTGATGCCGTGCTTTGATTTATTATTTATGCACGAAGGTTAATGCCGTGCCTTGATTTATTATTTATGCACGAAGGTTAATGCTATGCCATGTTTTATTAATTATGCATGAAGGTTCATGCCATACCATGGATGTGAGGATGAGAGTAAAAGTACGAAGGGTGATGCCGTACACATTATTTGCTTATTTGGTGAGGATGAGAGTAAAAGTACGAAGGGTGATGCCGTACACTTTATTTGCTTATTTGGTGAGGATGAGAGTAAAAGCACGAAGGGTGATGCCGTGCAACTACTTGCTATTCCTTGACTTGATATTAATTATTTTTCCATTATACTTTGTTTTTCCTTGTGGACTTATTAACTGTTGTTAATTGTTGAGTTTCTTTTGAGATATTCCTTATTGTGTTATTACTTGGTTATTTCTCGTTATTTTGTGGTATACATATATATTAAAGAATTGGGATCGTGTGGCACGCCGACCAATTATATATTAAAGAATTGGGATCGTGTGGCACGCCGACCACTTTTATGAAAAGAATTGGGATCGTGTGGCACGCCGACCACAAAGTGATTTGAATCTTGGCATTGGCCATAGTTGCCGGTAGCCTATTGATATATTTGGGAGCGGGTGGTACGCCTACCACAAGGTATAATTATTGATACAATGGGATCGGGTGGTACGCCTACCACAAGATATAATTTACTGTTATAGTTGGGAGCGGGTGGTACGCCTACCACGAGATATGAAAGAAAAATAAAGAATTGAGTCACGGAAGTAAGATTTAATTCTGTTGACTAGATTACTCTGGATATTATATATATATATATATTGCAGCTGTATAGGTTTATGTGGGTGACTGGCCTTAGTCTCGTCACTACTTCGCCGGGATAGGCCAGGCACTTACAAGCACATGGGGTCGGTTGTGCTGATACTACACTCTGCGCTCTTTTTGCGCAGATACAGGTTACGGACAGCAGCAGCGACAACAACACGATTGTGGATATTCCGACTACTGAGACTTCGAGGTAGCCTTGCAGGCGTCCGCAGGACCTGTTGTCTCCTCTAACTATGTATTTCATTCTGTTATCTCATGTATTCGAGATAAATAGCTTAATTTCTTT
This sequence comes from Nicotiana noctiflora, assembly GCA_032618575.1. Taxonomy (NCBI): domain Eukaryota; kingdom Viridiplantae; phylum Streptophyta; class Magnoliopsida; order Solanales; family Solanaceae; genus Nicotiana; species Nicotiana noctiflora. The sequence continues at coordinate 32,356 of JASVEL010008546.1, forward strand.
CAGACGATTATGTGTATTATTCCTAGAAGTTCGTGAGTATTGTGACACCAGTCTTGGGTAGTGTATCATGTTTGAGTTTTCTGTATCATATTTGATAAAATTGACTAAGTCTTCCTCTAAGTTTAATTATTCCGCTGTAATTATATGATTTTATTCAAAGTCTTAAGAAGAGAGTGGTAACTAATGAAAAATATAAGTAATAGTTGGCTTGCCTAGCTTCCACTAGTAGGCGCCATCATGACTCCCGATGGTGGAAAATCCGGGTCGTGACAAGTTGGTATCAGAGCACTAGGTTGCACAGGTCTCACAACTCACGAACAACCTTAGTAGAGTCTGAGGGATCGGTACAGAGACGTCTGTATTTATCCCCCAGAGGCTACAGAGTTAGGAAAATATTCCCTTTATTCTTTCCTATCGTGCAAGTTTGTTCTTCAAATGTTAAGTTGAATTTCTACTCTTGTCTTCCCACGAACAGCGAAGGCATGTACTGCTTCTTCAGCCGACAATGGCACATGCTGGTGATAGATCAACAATGCCTTCAGAAGTTTTACGGAGGTTCGGGTAAGTTTCACCAAACTCTTCGCTATCTCCTTCAGTGGTGCATCTTTTGAGAACCCAAGGTAATTTATTGACCGTTACTATGAGATATTGCAGAACGCGAGAATAGTTGAAGGTGAGAGGGTTGATTCTACTGTGTTTCAGGTAGCGAGTGAAGTAGGGGAAACATAATGTATTTACTAACCGGCTGTGGTTTTAATGGACCTTGACGTCTGGTTGATTTATTCGAAGTTGTGAAGGATAATTATTATGGACAATCAGATGTTGTGACTTTGACTTATAGCCAAAAGGGGGGAAAACCACTATTAGTGAATGGACCGAATGACCATGTTTTATGTCAGTTTTGGCTTGGAATGTATACATATGGTATGGAAAGGTCCCCCAAATAAATTATGCATGTTTGAGGCTTAGTACTCTGCAGGGGGTAAGAATCGGCCCAAAGAGTAATAAAGAGTATATGAGAAAAAGAGGTAATTGGTCGTCAATGTTTGTGACAAGCCTACGAAGAGGGCAAGCCGGCCAACGCAACGCTATCTACTAAACTCTATTTTAAGAAAATATTTTGAAGACGTCACCCCCGAGATTCTCTGCAATATGTAGTATATGCGATCTGAACGGTTGTACCAGGTCACAATGAATGTGTCCGAATATATATTGTCATGAACGACAAGTTAACTGAGCCTTAAAGGAATTGCCGTGAATGTGGAATTTTGGAGAAATATAATTTTAGGAAAGCACTCAGGCTACACGCTCCATTGCAGTTAATATTTATCCTACATGGCCAGCCAGATGTATAGGTCGGGATGTTAGAGGTGGAGGTGAAAATCCTAGAGGTGGAGACCCAACCATTGATATACTTTTTATGGTATGAGGGAGGTTATTACACCAGATGGTGTCATCATGTGTGTAATTCAGATTGTTATAAACAAATAATTTTCCCTTAATTTGATTTGGTTTTTGAAAGAAAATTTAGGCGACTCTGTTTAACATGCTCCATTCATGAGCGAGCATCGTAATCATACTACTTAGGGAAATACTCCCGTTGAGATATTACATGAGGATAGACATCCCTATTATTAGGTGTTAGTCACTAAAATATCCATGAGGCTAAGAGTGACTTTATATTACTTATTACAATGGGATTTGTAGAATAAGGTATTTGACAACATGTAGTTAATTGGCAATGTTGTAATTTAGGGACGACTCTTTTCGCCAAAGTCATGGTTATGTGTATAAGTACGTGGTGTTCATGCCCTAGTTAGACTGTGTCACGCCCCAAATCGAGGGACATGACCGGCGCCTGACCGGGTTGCCCCAGTCAAGCGGACCTGGGTGCCTTCCATTCCCACGCGTTACCCCTGTGTTGACTGTTACTCATTAACCAAAATATCTTACCAACAATGACTGATTTCACAATGCATAAACATAACCATGTGATTTATTTACTAACAAGTTCATAATTTATATTTAAAACGCCCCATACATATACATAGGCCACAATCCCACAGTTTACATGTCTACGGAGCCTCTAGGATACAAAAAGGAAATACAATACTTGCCGGTAACAAGGCCCCGGCTATACCTTACAAAATCCAAAAGAAAGTCTGAAATAAAAGTGGCATGAGCCACACTGTGCCCCGAGGAAGAAAGGGGCTCACCAAAACGGGCAGTGGAAGGAGAAGGATACTACTGCCGATGAGCTGAAGTGCCTGCTACTGATCCACCTACAATCATGATACGAATGTAGCGTCCCCGGCAAAAGGGACGTCAGTACACTTGAATTGTACTAGTATGTATGGACAAACTTTGTCCCAAGTAAACTCAAGCCATTAAACAAGAATCACCGTGTTAAGACAGCCAATAGATTACATCAAGAAATCAATTAAGCTAACTAACCATGTTCCCAACCTTTTACTCATTTCAGATAAGCCTCAACACAAGCACATTCAAGGTCACAAATGGAACAACGACCAATCAACAACATAAATTGCAAGTAGTCAAACATAGGAGCAATCAGTGCTCCCCAGGTTGCAAACTCTCCTGCCGTCTCCTTTCACAATTTCACATTATTGATTTATGTATCAATTTTCAATAGCGATTTCGATCGCTTTCCATCCTTATTGCCCCCGACCACCCTTATTACCTCGGCCACCCTTATCACCCCAACCCACACCTTATTTCACCACGTTGCGGCGCGCAACACGACCCCGCCTTACAGTTGAAAACACAACAATTTCAAACAGCAGATAAGGTACTACACACAATTTCAACAAGTTCAAATAAGCAACTTGCACATTGTTTCATGTTCTCAATTACTTCTCAAGCCAATATCACAACCAAGTTACAATGTTTCCACATTCAAGAATATTCACACATGTATATTCAGCAATTTTCCATAATTCAAGTGTTTCATTTCTTTCCACAATAAACCAATTCTCAAGTGTTTCGATTTCTTTTCCACAAGGTGCCATATAGGCCATCATAATCATTATTCACAAATTCTTTACCCAATTCAACTCTCATTTACCTTTCGGTTCATATTTCTTACCACAACACTCATAGTTCAACAACAACTTTGAATATCAAACAACAACATCAATTAATCACATACAATTTCTCAAATCAACACATGCCAAACAATTTTACACATAAGGGCGATTTCACAAGAATCAAAATTAGCCATACATACCTGGTGATGATTTTTCCTCCTACTTTATGCTTACACAAGATATCCTACTCTTGCCAACCTTGTTCTTGAAGACTCTTACTTCTACTCACTTCTTTTTACTAGAAATCAAGTTAAATAATCATGCATGAGTGTAAAAATTCTATTTTCAAAAGCTATTATATGCAAACCTCTCTTTACCCAATTTAAAACTGAAAATCAAAGAAAATAGTTAGGGTTTTTACCTTGAAAAGATTGGGGATGTTGAATCTTTGCCCTAGAATCCTTGGAATTAAGTAGTTGAAACAAATCCTTGAAGATGAAAGATTTCTCTCTCTAAAAACCCTCTCTTCTCTCTCTAATTTTGGTGAGGTGATATGATAAAAATGAAGAAGAAAGGTGTTATATTAAAGAAGAGATCGGGTCAAAATGTTACAAAATCTGGGCCGGGGTCGAATATGCGGTCACTATGCGACCGCAGAACCCACATGCGGTCCGCAAAGTGACCGCAGAATGGCCTCAAAGTTGAGCAGCTTCTGTTAAGGAATGCGGTCACTATGCGGACCGCATGTCTGATATGCGGTCGCAAAATGCACCGCAGATTTGACATGCGATCGCATATCGACCGCACATTTGACAGATTTTTGGGAAACTCTCTGGAACGATTTGCGGTCAGAATGCGGTCCGCATGTTGATTCTGCGGTCGCATTCTTGACCGCATATTTGACACTTTTTCGGAAAAATTATTTCTCTACATTTTTGAAACTTAAATCACTACCAAGGGTCCGAACCGCGTACGCATTCCTAACACATCATTCGGACCATGACACCACATCTACTAGGTTTTATGCACAAAAATTTTACGGGGCCTTACATCCTCCCCCCTTTAAGATCATTCGTCCTCGAATGAGGATTCTGAAATAAATGAGTTTTGAAAGACATGATATGCAAGCTATCAAAATTTTGACTAACTCTTATATTTTAGAAAAATTTCGCCAGAGTTTCCTTTGTATTATGGACATATCCACCTGTCAGAGGGCCCCCGAAACACATTACCAAACAACAATACACAAATACAACACTTTTCACAACTTGTATATACTTTCTTGCCTCAACAAATGCACACATTTTATCACATTGTTACTATTGCACATGACTAGTCACTTCAATGAGTCCTTTCCTTATTCAACCATTTTAACACAACATGTACACACAAACAAACCACTACCAATCTACACTTACTATTAGTCGCTTACTTAACACATAACTCTTTACAAAATGGAGGAGGCTTTTACTAACACTAAGAGGGAAACAACTTGGACAAGATGACAGTTACTAGAAGTAGAAGGATCGCCTAATTTCTTCTAAGCTTGATCAAACAAATGGGGGTACTTTTCCTTCATCTCTTTCTCTGCTTCCCATGTGGCCTCCTCAACTTGTTGACTTCGCCAGAATACTTTAACAGAGGCAACCTCCTTATTTCTTAACTTACGGACTTGCCTATCAAGAATGGCAACTGGAACTTCTTCATATGACAAATCTTCATTAACCTCAATAGCCTCGACCTGACATGATTGCGGATGGATTTCCAATCACTTTCTTCAACATGGACACATGGAATACCGAGTGCACCGATGACATCTCAAGAGGCAATTCTAGCCTATAAGCAACTTGACCAATCCTTTGAACGATCCGATATGGACCAACATACCTAGGACTCAATTTCCCTTTCTTTCCGAATCGCATGACTCCCTTAATAGGAGATACCCTCAAGAACACCCAATCATCGACTTGAAACTCCAAATCCCTTCGATGAACGTCTGCATAGGACTTTTGACGACTCTGTGCTGTTTTCATTCTCTCCTGAATAACCTTGACCTTTTCCATAGCTTCGTACACCATATCTGGCCCTAGCAATTCCGCTTCACCTACCTCAAACCACCCGATTGGCGATCTACATCTTCTCCCGTATAATGCCTCAAACGGGGCCATTTGAATGCTAGCATGATAGCCTGTTATTGTAAGCAAATTCTATCAGTGGCAAGTGTTCATCCCAATTACCTTTAAAATCTAAGACACAAGCCCGCAACATATCTTCGAGCGTCTGAATGGTCCGCTCGGCCTGTCCATCGGTCTGTGGATGGAAAGCTGTGCTGAGATTCACCTGAGTTCCCAAACCTTGCTGAAACTTCTTCCAAAAGTTAGCTGTGAACTGAGCCCCACGATCCGAGATAATAGAAAGTGGAGTGCCATGAAGTTTTACTATCTCCTTGATGTTCAATCTTGCATATTGCTCTGCAGTATCAGTGGACTTGACAGGCAGGAAGTGAGCTGATTTGGTGAGTCGATCCACTATCACCCATATTGAGTCGAACTTTCGCCGAGTGCGAGGTAACCCTACCACGAAATCCATATTGATCATCTCCCATTTCCACCTTGGTATTTCTATAAGCTGAGTTAATCCACCGGGCCGTTGATGCTCGGCCTTCACTTGTTGACAGTTCGGACATTTAGCTACAAAGCTTGCTATATCCCTTTTCATACCGTTCCACCAATAAATCTCCTTAAGGTCATGATACATTTTCGTGGAACCTAGTTGTACAAAATATCTGGAAATATGTGCCTCTGCCATTACCTTTTCTCGAAGTTCGTTCACGTCCGGAACACATAATCTGCCTTGACACCGCATTACACCATCTTTGCTGCTGTGTACAAATGTTGAGGTCTTGTCATTCATGACTGCTTCCTTCACCCGAACCAATGCTGGATCCATGAACTGTTTTTCCTTGATTTCCGCGACCAATGATGATTCTGCTCCATTATGCACCAAAACATTCCCCTCGTCTGACGCAGAGATACGAACCCCCAAACTGGCTAATTGGTAAACCTCTCGAGACTGGGGTCTCCGATACATACCCAAATGAGCCAAACTACCCATGGATCTCCGACTAAGAGCATCGGCTACCACATTTGCCTTCCCTGGATGGTACAATATGTTCATCTCATAGTCCTTGAGCAATTCTAACCACCGCCGTTGTCTCAGATTTAGCTCCTTCTGCTTGAACAAATACTGGAGGCTCTTGTGGTCTGAAAACACATCTACATGAACTCCATAAAGATAATACCGCCATATTTCAAAGCAGACACAACCGTCGCAAGCTCCAAATCATGTGTCGGGTAATTCTTCTCGTGATTTTTGAGTTATCTCAAAGCATACTCTATAACCTTTCCGTGCTGCATCAACACACACCCTAACCAACCTTGGAGGCATAACTTTCACCTTAATACTTTACATCGATAGCGGAACATCCTTACTATATTCCTCATACATAAGACCTTCCACGAATTGAGTTCCACTATAATTTCCTTGATGTGGTTACGACCCCATGTGAACAATTGCTATTAACTCTTCATAATTCTTAACCCAAGGCATTGCTGAATGAGTTTTCTCATATGACCTCCTGTCTCAAATGAATAGCACTGGCTAACTTTGCACATATACCCCGAATAACACTAACTTGCACGGCATTGTATCGAATGTAAAGTAGCATTGTGCTCTAACTTTTCTTAACCAACCTCTTCTCCCCATATGTGCATTATAGACTTTAAGAAACTGCACTACTTCCCCTGTGAAATTTCCTACCATCCCTCATTACGGTTAAACACCTCTCAAAACGTATATCAACAACCTTTATATGCATATGACTTACGAAGGGTCACTATCCCGAGAAGGGTATTCTCTTGAAACTTTAAATCCTCCTCAATACTTCAACAACAACTTTTGGTTTCACTCTTAAGTGTAAGGCTTAGTCCACTTGATTCTATCTCGGATGAGTAACTCGCCTTATTCCCCATGTTATAGTTACCAATAAAGTTCCCTGATATTGCCGCTTAAGAGTTATCATGCCAAACACGTCTAGTCTGTCACGAGTTTTCATCCTCTTTCAATCCATTCCGAACCTTTCATTCCCATCTTGTTTTGCGGATAGTGCATAATTAATAGCTTTATTGTTCCACACATTTGTCTGTCTCCTGTGAATTTGAAAAATCATTATGTCTTGTTTAATCATTTTACAGTACCACAACCTCACCAACGATAACCTCGCTTCCCATTGTGTGTAGACATGAACTATCTCTAGACCCCTTTAGTTGATATTCGGTGTCATCCAAGTCGGTTGCATTGCGGTTAATCCCTTATAACTTTTATTAACACTTGTGCCCTAAGTGAGTCCACCATTCTGATGCAAAAATTATTTTAAATAACCATGACCATCTCAATTTAAAGGTTTTCTCCCTATTTCTTCTCACCTCATTCTTCTTAGTTAGTGAATAGCCACGCACTCTTCCATATATTACGTGGTCTCTTACCTTAGGCATTCCATCCGGCTCACTTCTTAACTCTTATTGGGACATATGTAGCAAGGAGTGTTTGTTTGAACATCACTTAACACTTATCTATTTGTAAGGCTCTTTAGAGGCTCTCTATCAAGCCCCAATTACCATCTTGGGTTGTTGTGGCAACACATTCATTTCTCTCACTCGTTCTGGCTTTCTTAGTATCCCGAAACTTTGTTTAAATCACAAATCTATGATTAGCCCATTCTAGGAACTCACAATCTTTCACATTTGACATATGGTACCTCTTTGGGTCCCATTTCTCCTGACCTTATGACAAGTAAAAGTCTCTTTACAAACATACTATTATTTTCTAGAATCGTTGACCCTATCAGACACATTGCCATGCGTGAAGAATTTACATTCCTTAATCTCTTTTCTAGACCACACATGTCTTCACCAAAATATTCAAATATCATAGCTACATGGTCTCGCTCTTGTTTTATTGTATTTAAGTGGCCTCACGATGGTCCTCCCTCTCCCACATGGGGAAAATATCCTGGATCTTGACACAAGTCTAGAGTGTAGAAACTTTAGGAACATATGCCTCATATATCTATCCCTCTTATATATATACTCGACCATTAGGAAAATTTAAGTCACCATAGTATTGATCTCCTAAGTTCCCTTCTCCTATTCAGCCACGTAGGTATGGGATTCCAAGTCCCCACGCATATCCTTTATGAGTGTAACGCAACTTCGTACATTTCTGGGTCCTTATAACGTTCGTAAGACAAGGGTCTTCTCACCTAGGGTCCAATTGAGTCTTATTTCATAACTTTTTACCTCATATGAGAGACTTACACTCTCCCCATTAATCTCTTAGTCATTATCTCATATATCACGTGCTTATATAACCAATATTCTTTCACACCTTACGATCAATTATATACTTCTTGCACTAACCATGCTTGCTATTTAAGCTTACATATCAATTATCAAATCAATGCCTCTTCGTGCGGGTAATCACTTCTAATCCTTTCCCCAAATAAAGTATACTTGTAGTACTATGTACTTATACTATATATATTCATACAGTTTATTCAACAAGATACATGTGCAATCTCCATAGCACCCATGTCTTTTCCCATTGGTCATGACATATGACAACACTACATAAAATAGACGAAAGAGCATTTAAACTTACCTTGAATCTCAACGCACGGGTTACAAAACAATCTTATAGTCAAGCTTTATCGCACGATTTGGAGTGATGAAGAAGGGTAATATTCCTAAATGTCCGTGCAGCCCCCTACTTATATGATGTGGTCGACAACACACCTATAAGAAGGGCACTACTAGACACGGCTCCGAGACATCCTAGGACACTTTAAAAACCACATGCTCTGATACCAAGTTTGTCACTCCCCAAATCGAGGGACATGACCGGCGCCTGACCGGGTTGCCCCAGTCAAGCGGACCTGGGTGCCTTCCATTCCCACGCGTTACCCCTGTGTTGACCTGTTACTCATTAACCAAAATATCTTACCAACAATGACTGATTTCACAATGCATAAACATAACCATGTGATTTATTTACTAACAAGTTCATAATTTATATTTACAACGCCCCATACATATACATAGGCCACAATCCCACAGTTTACATGTCTACGGAGCCTCTAGGATACAAAAAGGAAATACAATACTTGCCGGTAACAAGGCCCCGGCTATACCTTACAAAATCCAAAAGAAAGTCTGAAATAAAAGTGGCATGAGCCACACTGTGCCCCGAGGAAGAAAGGGGCTCACCAAAACGGGCAGTGGAAGGAGAAGGATACTACTGCCGATGAGCTGAAGTGCCTGCTACTGATCCACCTACAATCATGATACGAATGTAGCGTCCCCGGCAAAAGGGACGTCAGTACACTTGAATTGTACTAGTATGTATGGACAAACTTTGTCCCAAGTAAACTCAAGCCATTAAACAAGAATCACCGTGTTAAGACAGCCAATAGATTACATCAAGAAATCAATTAAGCTAACTAACCATGTTCCCAACCTTTTACTCATTTCAGATAAGCCTCAACACAAGCACATTCAAGGTCACAAATGGAACAACGACCAATCAACAACATAAATTGCAAGTAGTCAAACATAGGAGCAATCAGTGCCCCACAGGTTGCAAACTCTCCTGCTGTCTCCTTTCACAATTTCACATTATTGATTTATGTATCAATTTTCAATAGCGATTTCGATCGCTTTCCATCCTTATTGCCCCCGACCACCCTTATTACCTCGGCCACCCTTATCACCCCAACCCACACCTTATTTCACCACGTTGCGGCGCGCAACACGACCCCGCCTTACAGTTGAAAACACAACAATTTCAAACAGCAGATAAGGTACTACACACAATTTCAACAAGTTCAAATAAGCAACTTGCACATTGTTTCATGTTCTCAATTACTTCTCAAGCCAATATCACAACCAAGTTACAATGTTTCCACATTCAAGAATATTCACACATGTATATTCAGCAATTTTCCATAATTCAAGTGTTTCATTTCTTTCCACAATAAACCAATTCTCAAGTGTTTCGATTTCTTTTCCACAAGGTGCCATATAGGCCATCATAATCATTATTCACAAATTCTTTACCCAATTCAACTCTCATTTACCTTTCGGTTCATATTTCTTACCACAACACTCATAGTTCAACAACAACTTTGAATATCAAACAACAACATCAATTAATCACATACAATTTCTCAAATCAACACATGCCAAACAATTTTACACATAAGGGCGATTTCACAAGAATCAAAATTAACCATACATACCTGGTGATGATTTTTCCTCCTACTTTATGCTTACACAAGATATCCTACTCTTGCCAACCTTGTTCTTGAAGACTCTTACTTCTACTCACTTCTTTTTTACTAGAAATCAAGTTAAATAATCATGCATGAGTGTAAAAATTCTATTTTCAAAAGCTATTATATGCAAACCTCTCTTTACCCAATTTAAAACTGAAAATCAAAGAAAATAGTTAGGGTTTTTACCTTGAAAAGATTGGGGATGTTGAATCTTTGCCCTAGAATCCTTGGAATTAAGTAGTTGAAACAAATCCTTGAAGATGAAAGATTTCTCTCTCTAAAAACCCTCTCTTCTCTCTCTAATTTTGGTGAGGTGATATGATAAAAATGAAGAAGAAAGGTGTTATATTAAAGAAGAGATCGGGTCAAAATGTTACAAAATCTGGGCCGGGGTCGAATATGCGGTCACTATGCGACCGCAGAACCCACATGCGGTCCGCAAAGTGACCGCAGAATGGCCTCAAAGTTGAGCAGCTTCTGTTAAGGAATGCGGTCACTATGCGGACCGCATGTCTGATATGCGGTCGCAAAATGCACCGCAGATTTGACATGCGATCGCATATCGACCGCACATTTGACAGATTTTTGGGAAACTCTCTGGAACGATTTGCGGTCAGAATGCGGTCCGCATGTTGATTCTGCGGTCGCATTCTTGACCGCATATTTGACACTTTTTCGGAAAAATTATTTCTCTACATTTTTGAAACTTAAATCACTACCAAGTGTCCGAACCGCGGCGACGCATTCCTAACACATCATTCGGACCATGACACCACATCTACTAGGTTTTATGCACAAAAATTTTACGGGGCCTTACATCCTCCCCCCCTTAAGATCATTCGTCCTCGAATGAGGATTCTGAAATAAATGAGTTTTGAAAGACATGATATGCAAGCTATCAAAATTTTGACTAACTCTTATATTTTAGAAAAATTTCGCCAGAGTTTCCTTTGTATTATGGACATATCCACCTGTCAGAGGGCCCCCGAAACACATTACCAAACAACAATACACAAATACAACACTTTTCACAACTTGTATATACTTTCTTGCCTCAACAAATGCACACATTTTATCACATTGTTACTATTGCACATGACTAGTCACTTCAATGAGTCCTTTCCTTATTCAACCATTTTAACACAACATGTACACACAAACAAACCACTACCAATCTACACTTACTATTAGTCGCTTACTTAACACATAACTCTTTACAAAATGGAGGAGGCTTTTACTAACACTAAGAGGGAAACAACTTGGACAAGATGACAGTTACTAGAAGTAGAAGGATCGCCTAATTTCTTCTAAGCTTGATCAAACAAATGGGGGTACTTTTCCTTCATCTCTTTCTCTGCTTCCCACGTGGCCTCCTCAACTTGTTGACTTCGCCAGAATACTTTAACAGAGGCAACCTCCTTATTTCTTAACTTACGGACTTGCCTATCAAGAATGGCAACTGGAACTTCTTCATATGACAAATCTTCATTAACCTCAATAGCCTCGACTGACATGATTGCGGATGGATTTCCAATCACTTTCTTCAACATGGACACATGGAATACCGAGTGCACCGATGACATCTCAAGAGGCAATTCTAGCCTATAAGCAACTTGACCAATCCTTTGAACGATCCGATATGGCCCGACATACCTAGGACTCAATTTCCCTTTCTTTCCGAATCGCATGACTCCCTTAATAGGAGATACCCTCAAGAACACCCAATCATCGACTTGAAACTCCAAATCCCTTCGACGAACGTCTGCATAGGACTTTTGACGACTCTGTGCTGTTTTCATTCTCTCCCTGAATAACCTTGACCTTTTCCATAGCTTCGTACACCATATCTGGCCCTAGCAATTCCGCTTCACCTACCTCAAACCACCCGATTGGCGATCTACATCTTCTCCCGTATAATGCCTCAAACGGGGCCATTTGAATGCTAGCATGATAGCTGTTATTGTAAGCAAATTCTATCAGTGGCAAGTGTTCATCCCAATTACCTTTAAAATCTAAGACACAAGCCCGCAACATATCTTCAAGCGTCCGAATGGTCCGCTCGGCCTGTCCATCGGTCTGTGGATGGAAAGCTGTGCTGAGATTCACCTGAGTTCCCAAACCTTGCTGAAACTTCTTCCAAAAGTTAGCTGTGAACTGAGCCCCACGATCCGAGATAATAGAAAGTGGAGTGCCATGAAGTTTTACTATCTCCTTGATGTTCAATCTTGCATATTGCTCTGCAGTATCAGTGGACTTGACAGGCAGGAAGTGAGCTGATTTGGTGAGTCGATCCACTATCACCCATACTGAATCGAACTTACGCTGAGTGCGAGGTAACCCCACCACGAAATCCATATTGATCATCTCCCATTTCCACCTTGGTATTTCTATAAGCTGAGTTAATCCACCAGGCCGTTGATGCTCGGCCTTCACTTGTTGACAGTTCGGACATTTAGCTACAAAGCTTGCTATATCCCTTTTCATACCGTTCCACCAATAAATCTCCTTAAGGTCATGATACATTTTCGTGGAACCTAGTTGTACAAAATATCTGGAAATATGTGCCTCTGCCATTACCCTTTCCCGAAGTTCGTTCACGTCCGGAACACATAATCTGCCTTGACACCGCATTACACCATCTTTGCTGCTGTGTACAAATGTTGAGGTCTTGTCATTCAGAACTGCTTCCTTTACCCGAACTAATGCTGGATCCATGAACCGTTTTTCCTTGATTTCCGCGACCAATGATGATTCTGCTCCATTATGCACCAAAACATTCCCCTCGTCTGACGCAGAGATACGAACCCCCAAACTGGCTAATTGGTAAACCTCTCGAGACTGGGGTCTCCGATACATACCCAAATGAGCCAAACTACCCATGGATCTCCGACTAAGAGCATCGGCTACCACATTTGCCTTCCCTGGATGGTACAATATGTTCATCTCATAGTCCTTGAGCAATTCTAACCACCGCCGCTGTCTCAGATTTAGCTCCTTCTGCTTGAACAAATACTGGAGGCTCTTGTGGTCTGAAAACACATCTACATGAACTCCATAAAGATAATACCGCCATATTTCAAAGCAGACACAACTGTCGCAAGCTCCAAATCATGTGTCGGGTAATTCTTCTCGTGATTTTTGAGTTATCTCAAAGCATACTCTATAACCTTTCCGTGCTGCATCAACACACACCCTAACCAACCTTGGAGGCATAACTTTCACCTTAATACTTTACATCGATAGCGGAACATCCTTACTATATTCCTCATACATAAGACCTTCCACGAATTGAGTTCCACTATAATTTCCTTGATGTGGTTACGACCCCATGTGAACAATTGCTATTAACTCTTCATAATTCTTAACCCAAGGCATTGCTGAATGAGTTTTCTCATATGACCTCCTGTCTCAAATGAATAGCACTGGCTAACTTTGCACATATACCCCGAATAACACTAACTTGCACGGCATTGTATCGAATGTAAAGTAGCATTGTGCTCTAACTTTTCTTAACCAACCTCTTTCTCCCCATATGTGCATTATAGACTTTAAGAAACTGCACTACTTCCCCTGTGAAATTTCCTACCATCCCTCATTACGGTTAAACACCTCTCAAAACGTATATCAACAACCTTTATATGCATATAACTTACGAAGGGTCACTATCCCGAGAAGGGTATTCTCTGAAACTTTAAATCCTCCTCAATACTTCAACAACAACTTTTGGTTTCACTCTTAAGTGTAAGGCTTAGTCCACTTGATTCTATCTCGGATGAGTAACTCGCCTTATTCCCCATGTTATAGTTACCAATAAAGTTCCCTGATATTGCCGCTTAAGAGTTATCATGCCAAACACGTCTAGTCTGTCACGAGTTTTCATCCTCTTTCAATCCATTCCGAACCTTTCATTCCCATCTTTTTTTGCGGATAGTGCATAATTAATAGCTTTAATGTTCCACACATTTGTCTGCCTCCTGTGAACTTGAAAAATCATTATGTCTTGTTTAATCATTTTACAGTACCACAACCTCACCAACGATAACCTCGCTTCCCATTTGTGTGTAGACATGAACTATCTCTAGACCTCTTTAGTTGATATTCAGTGTCATCCAAGTCGGTTGCATTGCGGTTAATCCCTTATAACTTTTATTAACACTTGTGCCCTAAGTGAGTCCACCATTCTGATGCAAAAATTATTTTAAATAACCATGACCATCTCAATTTAAAGGTTTTCTCCCTATTTCTTCTCACCTCATTCTTCTTAGTTAGTGAATAGCCACGCACTCTTCCATATATTACGTGGTCTCTTACCTTAGGCATTCCATCCGGCTCACTTCTTAACTCTTATTGGGACATATGTAGCAAGGAGTGTTTGTCTGAACATCACTTAACACTTATCTATTTGTAAGGCTCTTTAGAGGCTCTCTATCAAGCCCCAATTACCATCTTGGGTTGTTGTGGCAACACATTCATTTCTCTCACTCGTTCTGGCTTTCTTAGTATCCCGAAACTTTGTTTAAATCACAAATCTATGATTAGCCCATTCTAGGAACTCACAATCTTTCACATTTGACATATGGTACCTCCTTGGGTCCCATTTCTCCCGACCTTATGACAAGTAAAAGTCTCTTTACAAACATACTATTATTTTCTAGAATCGTTGACCCTATCAGTCACATTGCCATGCGTGAAGAATTTACATTCCTTAATCTCTTTTCTAGACCACACATGTCTTCACCAAAATATTCAAATATCATAGCTACATGGTCTCGCTCTTGTTTTATTGTATTTAAGTGGCCTCACGATGGTCCTC
The DNA here is from genome assembly GCA_032618575.1 of Nicotiana noctiflora. NCBI lineage: Eukaryota > Viridiplantae > Streptophyta > Magnoliopsida > Solanales > Solanaceae > Nicotiana > Nicotiana noctiflora. Next base: position 47,606 of record JASVEL010008546.1, read on the forward strand.
CCTCTCCCACATGGGGAAAATATCCTGGATCTTGACACAAGTCTTGAGTGTAGAAACTTTAGGAACATATGCCTCATATATCTATCCCTCTTATATATATACTCGACCATTAGGAAAATTTAAGTCACCATAGTATTGATCTCCTAAGTTCCCTTCTCCTATTCAGCCACGTAGGTATGGGATTCCAAGTCCCCACGCATATCCTTTATGAGTGTAACGCAACTTCGTACATTTCTGGGTCCTTATAACGTTCGTAAGACAAGGGTCTTCTCACCTAGGGTCCAATTGAGTCTTATTTCATAACTTTTTACCTCATATGAGAGACTTACACTCTCCCCATTAATCTCTTAGTCATTATCTCATATATCACGTGCTTATATAACCAATATTCTTTCACACCTTACGATCAATTATATACTTCTTGCACTAACCATGCTTGCTATTTAAGCTTACATATCAATTATCAAATCAATGCCTCTTCGTGCGGGTAATCACTTCTAATCCTTTCCCCAAATAAAGTATACTTGTAGTACTATGTACTTATACTATATATATTCATACAGTTTATTCAACAAGATACATGTGCAATCTCCATAGCACCCATGTCTTTTCCCATTGGTCATGACATATGACAACACTACATAAAATAGACGAAAGAGCATTTAAACTTACCTTGAATCTCAACGCACGGGTTATAAAACAATCTTATAGTAAAGCTTTATCGCACGATTTGGAGTGATGAAGAAGGGTAATATTCCTAAATGTCCGTGCAGCCCCCTACTTATATGATGTGGTCGACAACACACCTATAAGAAGGGCACTACTAGACACGGCTCCGAGACATCCTAGGACACTTTAAAAACCACATGCTCTGATACCAAGTTTGTCACGCCCCAAATCGAGGGACATGACCGGCGCCTGACCGGGTTGCCCCAGTCAAGCGGACCTGGGTGCCTTCCATTCCCACGCGTTACCCCTGTGTTGACTGTTACTCATTAACCAAAATATCTTACCAACAATGACTGATTTCACAATGCATAAACATAACCATGTGATTTATTTACTAACAAGTTCATAATTTATATTTACAACGCCCCATACATATACATAGGCCACAATCCCACAGTTTACATGTCTACGGAGCCTCTAGGATACAAAAAGGAAATACAATACTTGCCGGTAACAAGGCCCCGGCTATACCTTACAAAATCCAAAAGAAAGTCTGAAATAAAAGTGGCATGAGCCACACTGTGCCCCGAGGAAGAAAGGGGCTCACCAAAACGGGCAGTGGAAGGAGAAGGATACTACTGCCGATGAGCTGAAGTGCCTGCTACTGATCCACCTACAATCATAACACGAATGTAGCGTCCCCGGCAAAAGGGACGTCAGTACACTTGAATTGTACTAGTATGTATGGACAAACTTTGTCCCAAGTAAACTCAAGCCATTAAATTACATTAAAACGTGTTAAGACAGCCAATAGATTACATCAAGAAATCAATTAAGCTAACTAACCATGTTCCCAACCTTTTACTCATTTCGGATAAGCCTCAACACAAGCACATTCAAGGTCACAAATGGAACAACGACCAATCAACAACATAAATTGCAAGTAGTCAAACATAGGAGCAATCAGTGCTCCCCAGGTTGCAAACTCTCCTGCCGTCTCCTTTCACAATTTCACATTATTGATTTATGTATCAATTTTCAATAGCGATTTCGATCGCTTTCCATCCTTATTGCCCCTGACCACCCTTATTACCTCGGCCACCCTTATCACCCCAACCCAAACCTTATTTCACCACGTCGCGGCGCGCAACACGACCCCGCCTTACAGTTGAAAACACAACAATTTCAAACAGCAGATAAGGTACTACACACAATTTCAACAAGTTCAAATAAGCAACTTGCACATTGTTTCATGTTCTCAATTACTTCTCAAGCCAATATCACAACCAAGTTACAATGTTTCCACATTCAAGAATATTCACACATGTATATTCAGCAATTTTCCATAATTCAAGTGTTTCATTTCTTTCCACAATAAACCAATTCTCAAGTGTTTCGATTTCTTTTCCACAAGGTGCCATATATGCCATCATAATCATTATTCACAAATTCTTTACCCAATTCAACTCTCATTTACCTTTCGGTTCATATTTCTTACCACAACACTCATAGTTCAACAACAACTTTGAATATCAAACAACAACATCAATTAATCACATACAATTTCTCAAATCAACACATGCCAAACAATTTTACACATAAGGGCGATTTCACAAGAATCAAAATTAGCCATACATACCTGGTGATGATTTTTCCTCCTACTTTATGCTTACACAAGATATCCTACTCTTGCCAACCTTGTTCTTGAAGACTCTTACTTCTACTCACTTCTTTTTTTACTAGAAATCAAGTTAAATAATCATGCATGAGTGTAAAAATTCTATTTTCAAAAGCTATTATATGCAAACCTCTCTTTACCCAATTTAAAACTGAAAATCAAAGAAAATAGTTAGGGTTTTTACCTTGAAAAGATTGGGGATGTTGAATCTTTGCCCTAGAATCCTTGGAATTAAGTAGTTGAAACAAATCCTTGAAGATGAAAGATTTCTCTCTCTAAAAACCCTCTCTTCTCTCTCTAATTTTGGTGAGGTGATATGATAAAATGAAGAAGAAGTGTGTTATATTAAAGAAGAGATCGGGTCAAAATGTTACAAAAATCTGGGCCGGGGTCGAATATGCGGTCACTATGCGACCGCAGAACCCACATGCGGTCCGCAAAGTGACCGCAGAATGGCCTCAAAGTTGAGCAGTTTCTGTTAAGGAATGCGGTCACTATGCGGACCGCATGTCTGATATGCGGTCGCAAAATGCACCGCAGATTTGACATGCGATCGCATATCGACCGCACATTTGACGGATTTTTGAGAAACTCTCTGGAACGATTTGCGGTCAGAATGCGGTCCGCATGCTGATTCTGCGGTCGCATTCTTGACCGCATATTTGACACTTTTTCGGAAAAATTATTTCTCTACATTTTTGAAACTTAAATCACTACCAAGGGTTCGAACCGCGGCGAGCAAGCTCGCCGCGAAGAATTCTACGCATTCCTAACACATCATTCGGACCATGACACCACATCTACTAGGTTTTATGCACAAAAATTTTACGGGGCCTTACATCCTCCCCCCCTTAAGATCATTCGTCCTCGAATGAGGAAGAGCACGAGCAACACCTCAGAGTGGTTCTTCAGACTCTGAAGGATAACCAACTATACGCCAAATTTTCGAAATGTGAGTTCTGGCTGAGTTCGGTAGCATTTCTGGGTCATATTGTATCAGTGGAAGGTATTCGGGTGGACCCAAAGAAGATCGAGGCAGTCCAGAATTGGCCTCCACCAGCTTTAGTGACTGAGATCCGGAGTTTCTTGGGATTGGCAGGTTACTACCATCGATTTGTAGAGGGGTTTTCATCTATTGCAACCCCACTGACCAGATTGACACAGAAAGGTGTTCAATTTGAATGGTCCGATGGATGTGAGGCGAGCTTTCAAAAGCTCAAGACGGCTTTGACCACATCACCGGTATTGATTTTACCCACAGGTACGGGACCTTATACTGTTTATTGTGATGCTTCCCGTATTGGGCTTGGTGCAGTGTTAATGCAGGATGGCAAGGTTATTGCCTATGCTTCGAGACAATTGAAGATTCATGAAAAGAAATACCCAGTGCATGATCTAGAATTGGCGGCGATTCTTCACGCATTGAAGATCTAGAGGCATTAATTGTATGGTGTAGTATGTGAAGTATACACCGATCATAAGAGTCTTCGGTATTTGTTTAAACAAAAGAGTTGAATTTGAGGCAGAGAAGGTGGCTGGAATTGCGGAAAGATTATGATGTCACCTTTTTATATCATTAGGGAAAAAGCAAACGTGGTGGCTGATGCTTTGAGTAGGAAGTCAGCCAGTATGGGCAGTCTTGCTTATATTCCAGTCAATCAGAGGCCAATTGCTTTGGATGTTCAGTCCTTGGCCAATCAATTTGTAAGGTTGGATATTTCTGAGCCTAGTCGAGCACTAGCTTGTGCGATCGCTTGCTCTTCATTATTGGAGCGTACCCGCGATCAACAATATAATGATTCCTATTTATGTGACTTTAGGGACACAGTTCAGCGAGGAGGTGCTAAACAGGTCACCTTAGATGCTGATGGGATCCTAAGGATGCAATGGCGCATTTATGTGCCAAATGTCGATGGACTTCATTTCTGGACTTCCGATGACTCGGAAGAAGTTTGATGTTGTTTGGGTGATGGTAGATAGGCTGACCAAGTCAGCTCATTTTATTCCTATTGCCACTACCTATTCATCCGAGAGGTTAGTTGGGATTTATATCAGGGAGTTCGTTCGCCTTCATGGTGTGCCTATCTCTATTATTTCAGATCGAGGTGCACAGTTTACCTCACATTTCTAGAAGGCGGTTCAACGAGAGTTGGGCATGCAAGTTCAGCTAAGTACAGCCATTCATCCCCAGACGGATGGTTAGTCCAAGAGGACTATTCAGATACTGGAAGATATGCTTCGGGCGTGTGTTAATGATTTTGGTGGTTCATGGGATCAATTCCTGACTTTGGCAGAGTTTGCTTATGATAATAGTTATCAATCGAGCATCCAGATGGCTCCTTATGAAGCGTTTTATGGTAGGCGGTGTCGTTCTTCCGTTGGATGGTTTGAACCGGGAGAAACTCGGTTATTCGGTACAGATTTATTTCAGGAGGCCTTAGATAAGGTCAAGATTATTCAAGATAGGCTTCGCACGGCTCAGTCTAGAAAAAAGAGCTATGTAGATCGCAAGGTTCAAGATATAACTTTCATGATTGGGGAGCGAGTATTGCTCCGAGTGTCGCCTATGAAGGGCGTGATGAGATTTGGAAAGAAGGGCAAACTTAGCCCTAGGTTTGTTGGCCATTCGAGATTCTTGATCGTGTGGGAGAAGTGGCATATAAACTTGCCTTGCCACCTAGCTTATCAGTTGTGCATCCAGTGTTTCATGTGTCCATGTTTCGAAAATATCACGGCGATCCATCGCACGTGTTAGATTTTAGCACTGTCCAATTGGACAAAGATCTGTCCTATGAGGAGGAGCCGGTAGCTATTCAAGATCGGCAGGTTCGATAATTGAGGTCGAAGAGTTTTCCTTCTGTGCGAGTTCAGTAGATGGGTCAGCCTCCTAAGGCATCGACCTGGGAGTCCGAGTCTGACATGCGGAGCCGATATCCTCATCTATTCCTTGACTCAGGTACTTCTTTCTTTTGTCCGTTCGAGGATGAACGGTTGTTTTAGAGGTGGAGAATGTGACGACCCAAAGGGTCATCACTTGTTTTATTAATCATATCGAGCTTCTGAGGCCTTGAAAACCTCATTCTATGTTGCCTCGATTTACGTGCACAATCTGGACATGTAGCCGGAAAGATTTTGTGATAGAAAATATAAATTCTATGAGAAATTTGGATAAAAATGATATTAATATTGATATGGTTGATTTCGGTCAATATTTTTGGTAAACGGACCCGGACCGGAGGTAGGATGGTCCCGAAAGATCCGTAGGAAAATATGGGACTTGGACATGCGTCCGGAGTCGAATTTTGAGGACTAGAGCCCAAATTATCAATTTTTCTGTGAAATTGTTTTTGATGTAATTGTTAAAGGAAAATGAATTAATTGACCTTGGTATCGGGCTCGTATTTTGGTTCCGACGCCCGGTACAAGTCTTAAATATTATATATGTGCTTTCCGCAAAGTTTGGTGACATTCGGATGTCGTTTGATATGTTTTGGACCTTGAGTTCCAAGTTTGAAAGTTTTGAAAACCAAAAGTATGAAAATCATGAACTTGAGGCTTGATTTGATGAAAACGATGTGATATTGGCGATGTGATCGCACAAACAAATTCGTAATGTGTTTTTGAAGTTGTGTACATGTTTGGTTGGGAGCCCGGGGGGCTCGGGTAAAGATATGATAGGCCGTAGGATCAATTTCTGAATTTTTGCACTGCTGGTTTTTCACCCAGCTGTTGGCTTCGCATTTGCGAAGAATTTCTCGCAAATGCGAAGAAGACAGGTCAAGGCTGGGTTCGCAAATGCGAACCCTTTATCGCAAATGCGATGTCTGCCAGAAACAAGCCAAGTTCGCAAATGCGAACAAAGTGTCGCAAATGCGATACTGGCAGACCTGGGCCAGAGTTCGCAATTGCGAACTTAACCTCGCAAATGCGAGGCCTTCAGTATGTTGCCTGTCTTCGCAAATGCAAAGCATTTGTCGCAATTGCGACAAAACCCAGAAGCCTAGCTTGTTCGCAAATGCGAACATTATTTCGCAAATGCGAAACCCCCAGCATTTGCCTTGGCTTCACAAATGCGAGCAAATGTTCGCAAATGCGAACTTTCCATCTTTAGCTTATTTTTCAAACTCTAGAAATTGGTCGGGGTTCGCAATTGCGAACCCATGTTCGCAAATGCAAACACAGAGACCTGTAAATCCCGATTTCCAGCTTCATTTTTCACATTTTACAACCCAAAAACACCCATTGGCGATTTTTCACGAACTCCCTCTTCTTCAAAACAATTGTAAGTCACTTTTTACTTAATTCTTTCAATTCCTAACAACATTAAACATGTTTTTCAATAGAAATCAAAGGTTTTCATGGTAGAATTTCTTGTTTTTGGTAGAATATAGGGTTTTTCATAAATTAGGAAATTGGACCTCGAATTGAGGTCCGATTTTGAAAGAAATCATATACTTGAACTCGTGGGGGAATGGGTAACCAGATTTTGGTCCAAACCCCGAGTTCCGACCATGTGGGCCCGGGGTCGAAATTCACTATTCCGGGCAGAATGTTGTAAAAGTTGTAATTGGCCTTATGAATCAGTTTGTTGAGTAGTATTGATGATATTAAATCAATTGTGTATAGATACGATTGGATTGGAGCCAAATTTGAAAGGAAAAGGCATTGCCACAGATTGAATTGTTCATAAACATTCGAGGTAAGTGTTTGTTCTATCCTAGCTTGAGGGAATAGGATTATGTGCTATGTGTTATGTGATCGAGTGCGGTGTATGTGCTGTGGTGACGAGCATCCATACACTGGCATCTAGCATGACCGCGAGTCGTTGTTAATACTTGTTGCGAGACATATTTGAAGATAAATTGTTGAACTTTTGCCGAGTTGTAGAATTGTTATTGTTCTCCCTTGTCGGGACTTGTTGTGAAGATGATTATTGATTGCCCTTGTTGGGACGGTTTATGATTTATTGTTTCATTCTTTGCCCTTAACTGTGATTGTTATTTGGGTGAGGAAGAGTGATAATGCACGAAGGGTGATGCCGTTCTTTGATTTATTATTTATGCACGAAGGTTAATGCCGTGCTTTGATTTATTATTTATGCACGAAGGTTAATGCCGTGCCATGTTTTATTGATTATGCACGAAGGTTAATGCCGTGCCATGTTATTTATTATGCACGAAGGATCATGCCGTGCCTCGTTATTAAACCATGTACGAAGGATCATGCCGTACCATGGATGTGAGGATGAGAGTAAAAGTACGAAGGGTGATGCCGTACACTTTATTTGCTTATTTGGTGAGGATGAGAGTAAAAGTACGAAGGGTGATGCCGTACACTTTATTTGCTTATTTGGTGAGGATGAGAGTAAAAGCACGAAGGGTGATGCCGTGCAACTACTTGCTATTCCTTGACTTGATATTAATTATTTTTTCATTATACTTTGTTTTTCCTTGTGGACTTATTAACTGTTGTTAATTGTTGAGTTTCTTTTGAGATATTCCTTATTGTGTTATTACTTGGTTATTTCTCGTTATTTTGTGGTATACATATATATTAAAGAATTAGGATCGTGTGGCACGCCGACTAATTATATATTAAAGAATTGGGATCGTGTGGCACGCCGACCACTTTTATGATAAGAATTGGGATCGTGTGGCACGCCGACCACAAAGTGATTTGAATCTTGGCATTGGCCATAGTTGTCGGTACCCTATTGATATATTTAGGAGCGGGTGGTACGCCTACCACAAGATATAATTTACTGTTACAGTTGGGAGCGGGTGGTACGCCTACCACGAGATATGAAAAGAAAAATAAAGAATTGAGACACGAAAGTAAGATTTAATTTTGTTGATTAGATTACTCTGGATATTATGAGTTATTGGCTGTTATTGCAGAGCAGAGTATTTCCTTATAAATGTTTTTGTACATATATATATATATATATATTGCAATTGTACAGGTTTATGTGGGTGACTGGCCTTAGTCTCGTCACTACTTTGCCGGGATAGGCCAGGCACTTACCAGCACATGGGGTCGGTTGTGCTGATACTACAGTATGCGCTCTTTTTGCGCAGATACAGGTTACGGACAGCAACAACGACAATAGCACGATTGTGGATATTCCGACTACCGAGACTTCGAGGTAGCCTTGCATGCGTCCGCAGGACCCGTTGTCTCCTCTATCTATGTATTTCATTCTGTTATCTCATGTATTCGAGATAAACAGCTTAATTTCTTTCAGACGATTATGTGTATTATTCTTAGAAGTTCGTGAGTATTATGACACCAGTCTTGGGTAGTGTATCATGTTTGAATTTTCTGTATCATATTTGATAAAATTGACTAAGTCTTCCGCTAAGTTTAATTATTCCGCTGTAATTATATGATTTTATTCAAAGTCTTAAGAAGAGAGTGGTAACTAATGAAAAATGTAAGTAATAGTTGGCTTGTCTAGCTTCCACTAGTAAGCGCCATCATGACTCCCGATGGTGGAAAATCCGGGTCGTGACAGAAGGTGTTTTGGAAGGACCCCAAACATCAGTGTACATAAACCAAAATGCCTTTAGTATTATGGATTGCTGTACCAAATTTAACCCTTGTTTGTTTCCCTTTGACACAATGCTCGCAAAACTCCAAATTGCAAGCCTTTACTCCTTTCAACAATCCTTGATCTGATAGAGTTTTCAAGGATTTTCCTCCAGCATGTCCCAAGCGCATGTGCCATAGCCTGGTTGCTTCTGCCTCTTTGTTGTCACTGGACGTCACTGTCGTTGTCCCAATAACTGTATTACCGAGATAACGGTACATGTTATTGTTCTTCCGATTGGCCTTCATTACCACTAGTGCACCGGAGCATACTCTCATCATTCCATTTTCTGCAATAATTTTGAACCCTTTTGATTCCAGGGCTCCCATATAGATGAGATTTTTCTTCAAACCCGATACATATCGAACATATGTTAATGTTCTGATCATTCCATCATGATTCCTTAATCGTATTGAACCAATTACATATGAGGTAAGAGGGCTGTTATCCGCTGTTTGGACGATTCCCATATTCTCCTTCTTGAAAGTCCATGAACCAATCCTTGTTGGGACACATATGATAGCTACATGCTGAGTCCATCAACCATATGTCTAATGACGTTGAGGGCTCCGTTGTAACTAATGAGAAATCCGAATCATCACAATCAGCTACATTTGAATCCATAATGGCCTTTTCATTATTGTGTTTGGCCTTATTATTCAATTTCGGATAGTCTTTCTTCCAGTGCCCCTTTTCTCGACAAAAGGCACATTCATCTTTGTTGGGTTTAGATCTTGACTTAGATCTTCCTTTCCTTGTCCTCGTTTGATTTTGAGGACGACCCCTCACGAACAGTGCTTCTCCTTCTCCGCCCTTCTGTTTTTCTCGCTTTCTTTGTTCATAGCTGTACAAAGTCGAACAAACTTCTCTGAGAGAAACTTCGTCATTTCCATGGAGTAGAGTAGTTTCAAGGTGCTCGTACTCGTCCGGAAGTGACGCCAACAACATCAAGTCCAAGTCACCATCATCATAAGTTGTATCCATATTTTGCAAATCTGTGACCAACTTAGTGAAACTGGTGATATGTTCATTCATCGTGGTACCAGGAACATAGGTGAAGTGAAACAGTCTCTTCTTCATGTACAATTTATTTTGACCGTTTTTCTTCAAAAATTTATCCTCCAGTGCTTTCCATAAGTTACTTGCAGAAGTTTCCTTTGTGTATGGATATTTATGCTCTCTAGCAAGGTAGGATCGAATGGTACCGCAAGCAACACAGTTGATAATTCTCCAATTTTCTTCTTCAATAGCATCTGGTCTCTTTTCTTCAATGGCCAGATCTAGCCCTTGTTGAAAAAGGACATCTAGAACCTTGCCTTGCCACATCCCAAAATGTCCGGACCCGTAAAAAATTTCTACTGTAAATTTCGCATTTGACACAATTCTTGTCATAAGCGAAGATGCCAATGATGACGTATTGCTGATACTTGATGTAGATTATTGTCTCCCATCTTTGACACAAATATTATTTAATAGCTGACGACACAAATCAAGATTATTTCCTTTCTGATGTGGAAGATCAGACTAAGCTGCAACCACAGAGTATACTGAGACAGAACCTTGACTCAGTTACTAAGATAAATCTTTTCTGATGTGGAAGATCAGACTATGCTGCAACCACAGAGCATATCGAGATAATACCTTGGCTCTGATACCAATTGTTGCGGAAGCCAAATGTATATAGTGTGAATGAGTCACAACTATGATACCAAAAATTATGGCAGCCACCAGATAATAAATAAGACAATAAAGCAACAATAAAAGGAACACCACAATTTATGAGGTTCGGCTAATTTTGCCTACTCCTCGGACACAACCAATATTTTATTTCGCTCCAAAATACAAGTGAAATAATACTAAAGAGAGAAGATACAAATGCCTTAAGAAGATAAGAATGCAAATGAGAGGTGTATTTAAATCCTAACATTAGACCTTCTTTTATATAGTAAAAATCCCCCCAACTTCACTTGAAATACCGATGTGGGACAATTTGCCAAATTCAACAAGAGCAGCCACCTGAGTGACTAGAACTTGAATCACCAACTGCTGGCTAGCCATGGTAGTATGAATATCAGCATCCGATGAAGACAGTGCGAGTAGACCATTGGAGGGTTAGTTTGGAATCAGCCCGGAAATGAAAGTACCAATGTAACAGTATTACTTCCGCGCCACCAAATTGTATTGATAAACAAGGAACTAAGTGATTACAATGAAATCAGCATGAACGACTCAAATTGGAAAATAACAATAATTGGGAACTAGAACAACAGAGAAGAAGGGATGAGAAATTAGAAGAATATTGAGATGAGAAAATCAGAAGGTTCACACCACATATTGCCTGCCTTTTCTTTGGTGGTATTCCCTAATTAACTAACTCACCGTTCCAGCAAATTCTTAATCACATGTTCAGCCCTTGCCCACTACGAAATCTGTTAGCTTTGTGGAATCTTCCTCACGCGCGTGGTGTCGTTCTGCCACTGCTTGCTGTCATCCCATGGTCAGCATCCTTATAAGCATTTGGCTCTACCTGGTTCACTACAAAACCTATAACCAATGCTCTAGATCCACGTACCCCTGAACCTAATGTGTAAATATTTCTAAGAACCTTCGGTGCAAGCTTAAACTCTTAAAGAAACCGTAGGTCCATTTTGTTTAACATAATTATCCCTTCATTGCCATTCCCATTCTTCCACCACATATTGTATTTCTTGTCTGTTTCTTAGTCAAGGGAAAGAAAAATTTGACGGATGATCCAGAAATTTTTCTTTTTGATATTTTACTTTTGTAAATACTTGGCGGTGTTGAAAAGGAAGAAGAGATAGAGAAAGATTGCAAATTACTGCTCCCTACTTAATTATTAGTGCCTTTAGATTTCTTTGTTTGAATCATCATCGTTTGGGCAGAGTGATCACTATAGTATTGGGAAATAAAATTAGCTAGGGTCACTTTCACAAAAGTATCATGTGCTTACGAATAAGGATATACATAAATCGGGTTGGTTGGGGTTTTACAATTACCAAATTAAACTAATTGTATTGGGTTACTAAATTTAAAGACCAAACCAAACCAATAAAATCAGGTTTTCCAATCTCGGGTATTCATGTTATTCGGGCTTTTACAAATTTTTTTCCGGTAAAATCTTCGTAGTACAAAACATATAACTTGTGCTTCAAATATTTCTTTAATCCGAGTAACATACAACTATATAAGATATTTTTCTAGAAAAACAATACAAAATATGAGATGTGTCATAAAAATTGATGGATTATTATATGCAGCGGAAGCAATCTCAGTATCAAAATCACATGTAATCAAGACAACTAGCATAAATGGGATTTCACGGGTTACCTCTTGAATCGTGAACAAAACATTTATATCACGCGAACCTCCAATTCCACAACAACTCAATGAAATCTCAACCACATGCACGATCACGTTCTCCAAACGTTTGACGATATTATAGTGTGTTACCCAAATAATATCTGAAAATAGCAATTTTATATGGGCAAAATTTTATTGAAAATAGGCAGAAAATTTTGGCCCCTTTTTTCTCATTCCTCTCGGTGGAAAACTTTAAGTATATATATCACAAATTTTAAGGGTTAAAATCATTTTCCAAAACCTGTTAGGTTTTCCTTTCCACCAGAAAAAAATTCCTTTATTTCCTACTTAGGCACAGTATAGACCACATAATTTTATTAACAAGGCTCCAATTATGAAATTAATTTTTAATTTTTGAAATTAATATCCACCATAATTAATTACAAATTATTTTACTAAAAATTTGTAATTGCACTCCCTATTCAATTTTGAATTTATCCATAAAATCTTATTTAGATCCCCATGTTAGGATTCAGATACTAATCAATTAAATTAAATTACTGATAATTTAATTTATTGATTATTTTCTTTAAACTTTCACTTAACTTATTGCATGTGTCGGATACAATATCCATATGCCGCATTTACGCATGAAAACTTATAAACTTTCCTAAAGGTGTATCATCAATCTCTAAATAGAGACATGAATTCCATCAACTAACTATTACTTCGCCAATGTACATTATTATTGTCCAATTTACTAGGCATATTGACCCACGAAAGAATCTCACCTTTTAATAAATCAAAATAATAATAATATATATTGTAGACAATTAAAATTTTGTCAAATTTAAATCTATAAAAAAATTGGATTTTACCACAAATTAAATATATATTGGTCCAATTAAGCAATATGGACTGATATAATTGGGTTTGTTATTTAAATCCAGTTAAATTGATTTAAATAAATGTCCATTAATATATTATTGGGCTAGCCCGTCAATTAGTCTTCTATCAAATGGACCGGCCCATAAGCCTCAAGCCCAATGATCCACTAGGGTTTTCTTGAAGACTACTCCACCCCACACCTATATAATAGGGTCAAAGGAGAAGGCTAAAACAAGCAAGTAAGCAGAAGGAAAGGCTAAAGAAGCTCTGAAGGATAGCATCAAGGTCTCCATCCATATCTGCAATCATCGTCTGTGGTCAAATTCCAAAGGCGAACTCAAGTCATAGGCGGGCGGCTTCAAATCTTCCGTTCGTGATAACTGCAACATCAAATCCCGGTTCGTGACGAGCTTCAAATCGTTCGTGACGTACTACAAATCTAAAATCTGTCAAGTTCAAGATCAAGCTTTCAAGCTCTTGAACCATCATCATTAACGAGAAGAATCAGAGGACTACATCTCTTTTGATTTAGAGATATTTTAGAGATTGTAACCCCATTACTTGAATTTAAATATAATATTTGTCGCTATTTTTCTTGTCTTGATTATTATTTTTCAGGAGCGAAATTTAGTTGTTACAAATTTTGGCATGCCCAGTGGGACAAGCTCTACCTCTCATCTCTTCTCAACTCTCGACATTCAAGATCACTAAGATGGCTTCGAAGAAGATCAACTCAAAAGTTGCTGACTCCAAGTTTTCTTGTGACGTGGAAAGTATCATGAACGTTACTATGGGGAGTCTTGGGCCAATCACCCGAAAAAAGCGAGCGTCTTGGGACAACAAGCACCCCGGGTGTCGTCTGCACCAATGCACACATTGAGATCTTCATCATTCAAAGACGAAAGGTCCTCCGCTAGCAAGTTAGAGAGAGGAGATAATATTGCAGAAGTTGTGGAGAAAGCTCTTGCTCAACTTACTTTATACAACACCAAGAGTTAGCTTACCCAACCTGATGATGAAGTCTTAAGTGTTGTTTCTACGCCAATCTCGCCACATGACATGTTCCAAACTGAGTTCAATCCATGTGAAGGTCTCGGTTATTCTTCATCGTCTGCGATAGTTATGAAGGCAATGATGACTAACACTTCGATAATGGAGGAGCAACTTGCAAAACTGACAAAGGCGATTGATGGCTTAACAAAGTATGCTCAAGATCAAGATGTCCGTATCGCAAAATTAACAGGCATAGTTGAAAGCATGATGGATGGAGAATCAAGTCATGCGCCTGGAAAGCTTCATGAAGTCCACGAGAAGGCGGATCCTCCAGCAAAACAAGTGACATCCGCCAAAGAACTTCATGTCTCCTCCAAAGGATCAATTCCCATAGAACAATTGAAGGAATTCATTATGAGAACTATCAAGGATAAGTATGAGGTTGCTTCAAAGTCCTCTCTCACATACGTAAAGCCGTATACTGCGAGAATCGATAGCTTGAAGATGCCTGCCGGCTATCAACCTCCTAAATTTCAGAAGTTCGACGGCAAAGGAAATCCAAAGCAACATGTCGCGCACTTCGTTTAAACATGCAACAATGGAGGGACTTATGGAGATTACCTTGTCAAGCAGTTCGTCAGCTCACTAAATGGGAATGCTTTTGATTGGTACACCGACCTCGAGGCAGGATCCATCGATAGTTGGGACCAATTGGAGCAAGAGTTTCTCAATCGCTTTTATAGCACGAGGCGTACTGTGAGTATGGTGGAACTTACGAATACTCGTCAACGAAAAGATGAACCAGTTATTGACTTTATCAATCGATGGAGGAATGCAAGCCTTAACTGCAAAGATAGGCTAAGCGAAGCTTCCGGCATAGAGATGTGCATCCAAGGAATGCATTGGGGACTTCGTTACATCTTGCAAGGAATTAAGCCTAGGACATTTGAAGAACTTGCCACCCTTGCAAGGATATGGAGCTGAGCATGGCTTCTGCGGGAAATGAAGGGCTGCCCATCTACGAACCTCGTAAGGGAAGGGATAAGCAAGAAGTCAAGAAATGGAGCAAGTTCGTGTCCAAGAATGAAAACAAAGAATCCATGAACGTCAATGCCTCTCCTTTGAAGTTTACTTCCAAGGTGAGCAAGAAACAGAGTATGAAAACTACTTCCTCTCAAGAAAATGCAAATCGGAAGTTGACTCTCAAAGAGATGCAAGAAAAGGAGTACATATTTCTGGACTCTGATGTGCCTGCAATATTTGAAGAACTCCTCGAGTTAAAGCTTATTGAGCTGCCAGAAATGAAGCGGCCAGATGAAGCTAGAAAAAGTAATGACCCGAATTACTGCAAATACCATCGGCTTGTAGGTCAACCCCTCGAGAAGTGCTTTGTTTTCAAGGACAAAGTTATGGATTTGGCTCGTCAAAAGAAGATCGAGCTCGAAGACGAAAAGGAAAGCACAAACCATGTGTCCATTACCTTTGGCTCATTCGATCCGATCAAGATATTCACCTGTGAAGGGAATAAAGATAAAGAATTGCTGGAGAATGACAAAGTCCAAGTTGATCAACCTGATGAAGAAGGATGGACCGTGGTGACTCGACGAAGACGCCGCAAATCGAGTCTGCGAAAAGGATCAATGAAGCAACTTGCAAGGAATGAGATAGTGGTAAGACTAAAGAAGCCACAAATGGTTAAGAACCCAAAGAAGGTGGAGATAGAGGCACACCATCACCAAAAGCCACGTCACCCGGTGACTTTGGGAGAATTTTTTCCGAGTTGGTTTCGCATGAGAATTTCTGACGATGATGACAAAGCCTTGTGCTGCAATGCTGATAAAGAAGAAGAAGAAAAGAATGAAGTCAAGTCAACACTCTCTCCATCACAGTCTAATAATCTTGTTGAGTCCCCATTTCAAGAAGTAGATGTTTGTAATGCAAAAATCACCTTCACTGAAGACGATCTCCTACTTGGTGAGACACCACACAATCGCCCTTTGTTTATGGTCGGTTATGTGCTGGAGCTGAGAATAAATAGAATCTTGATAGATGACGGATCTGCAGTTAACATTCTTCCCATTCGCATAATGAAGGAACTTGGCATCTCAACCGAAGACCTTTCTGAAAGCCGACTGATGATTCAAGGATTCAATCAAGGTGGACAAAGGGCCATAGGAGCTATCAAGCTGGAGATCGCCATGGGAGATATGCAATCAACCGCATGGACGCATGTGATTGATGCAAAGAATTCATACAATTTGTTGCTTGGCAGGCCGTGGATACACGAGAACAAAGTTGTCCCGTCAACTTACTACTAATGTTTGAAATATAATAAAGATGGAGTCGAGAAGAAGATAGTTGCTGACGACAAGCCATTCGCTGAAGCCGAGGCAAACTTCGCTGATGCAAAGTTCTACTTAAAGAACCACAACATGAATGGAGTAAAAGTTGATGACTCCATGAAGGCCAAAGGCAAGAAAGTAGCTCCTTTATCTCGTTACATCCCAAAAGTGAAGAAAGATGAAGGAGGATCATCAAGCCTCCAAAAGGATGCACTAAGAGAATTAACCCTTCCTATCAAGCAGATTGATACCATAAAGTTATCTTCAAAGCTACGGGAAAAGTTTGTGGCCCCTAGCATGCCTCAAAATAAGGCACTCTCCACGAAACGCACAAATGAAGGTTTTGATCCGAATGCTTATAGGTTATTCGCAAAGGCTGGATATGACCCCAATGAACCATCTAAGCTAGGGAACCTCCCACCTGAAGCTACTAGGAAAGCAAACACAATGAAGGACAAGGAGCATGCGGTGAAACAATCACGTGAGGGTCTAGGTTACAAACAACCCCCACCAGTTCGCATCTCCATTAGAAGAGCAAATATTAACTATATCACGACGGAAGATGAACCCGCTGATCCTAATAAAAGGCCTTCTGTCTTTGATCGACTTAGAGAACCAACTACAAGAACTTCTGTATTTGAGAGGTTGGGGCCATGGAAAAGGAAGAAGAACAAGTCCCAAAGAAATTATGAAGAGATAAGAAGACCTTTGCCATCTAAAGTCCAAAGTATCTCCAAGGAGTGTCGAAGCTTGATCTCTTCCAGAATGAGGTGACAATCAGAACTTTTGATTTCATGCGGGGAGGTACTCAAGGTGAAGACTCGCACAGTGGTCCATACTAGAGAGCGTGATGAAGATGAAGAAAGTGTAGGATCTTCATACCACATTTCTGCGAATGAGGAGCAATACACTTCATCCTTAAGGAAAGTTGACGAATATTTGGGAGATGCCTCCTGGTGTGGCCATATATCTTTTAATGATGGTGATCCTCAAGAAGACGAAGGTGTTGAGGACGCTCCTACGGAACTAGAAGAAGGAATTAAAATGACTGTTGATACATTGAAAGAAGTCAACCTTGGAACCGCAGAAGACTCCAATCCCACCTATGTAAGTGCCCTATTAACCACAGATGAAGAAAACACTTATGTGGAGCTACTCAAAGAATATGTCTTCGCTTGGAACTACAAAGAAATGCCTGGTTTAGATCCTAAAGTAGCAGTTCATCATCTCGCAGTCAAGAAAGGAGCTCGTCCTGTTAAACAAGCCCAAAGACGCTTCAGGCCAAAATTGATCCCATCAATTGAAGCAGAGGTCAATAAACTCATCGAAGCTGGTTTCATTCGGGAGGTTAAATATCTTTCATGGATTCAAGCATTGTTCCTGTGAAGAAGAAGAATGGCCAAATTCGAGTTTGTGTCAATTTTAGAGACCTCAATAATGCATGCCCTAAAGACGAATTTCCGCTCCCCATTCCAGAGCTTATGATTGATGCCACCACCGGATACGAGGCGATGTCTTTCATGGATGGATCATCTGGCTACAATCAAATACGTATGGCACCAAAAGATGAAGAGCTTACTACATTTCGAACTTCTAAAGGCATTTATTGCTATAAAGTAGTGCCTTTTGGCTTGAAGAATGCTGGCGCCACATATCAAAAGGCAATGCAGAATATCTTTGACGACATCCTCCACAAGAATGTGGAATGCTATGTAGATGATTTAGTGGTGAAATCAAGAAAGAGAGGAGACCACTTGCAAGACTTAAGAATGGTGTTCGAACGACTCCGGAGATATCAACTTAGAATGAACCCGTTGAAATGCGCCTTTGGAGTTACTTCTAGAAAATTCCTTGGCTTCATAGTTCGACATCGAGGGATTGAGATAGATCAAGCCAAAGTTGATGCAATTTTGAAGATGCTAGAGCCCAGAAACATACATGAACCGAAAAGTCTACAAGGAAAATTGGCGTACCTTAGAAGATTCATCTCAAATCTAGCAGGGAAGTGCCAGCCTTTTAGCCGTCTCATGAAGAAGGGTGTACCATTTGAATGGGACCAAGCTTGCAGCAATGCATTCCAAAGCATCAAATCCTACTTGATGAAACCTCCAGTTCTGGCAGCCCCTGTAAGGCCCCGTAAAATTTTTGTGCATAAAACCTAGTAGCTGTGGTGTCATGGTCTGAATAATGTGTTAGGAATGCTAGAATTCTTCGCGGCGAGCTTGCTCACCGCGGTTCGGACCCTTGGTAGTGATATAAGTGTCAAAAATGTAGAGAATAAAGTTTTCCAGAAAAGTGTCAAATATGCGGTCAAGAATGCGACCGCAAACCTGTTATGCGGACCGCATTCTTGCCGCAAAGCTTTCCATAAAGTCTCCCAAAAATCGTGTTGAAAATGCGGTCGATATGCGATCGCATAGTGAATCTGCGGTGCACTTTGCGACCGCAGATCAAGAATGCGGACCGCATATTGGTCGCATTCTGTAACAGAACTTGAGTAAATTTTGAGGCCATTCCGCGGTCACTATGCGGACCGCATATTGATTCTGCGGTCGCAAAGTGCACCGCAGAATTGACCCCGGCCCAGATTTTTGTAACATTTTGATCCGATCTCTTCTTTATTATAACACCTTTCACCCTCATTTTCTCATATCATCTTACCAAAATTAGAGAGAGAAGAGAGAGGTTTTAGAGAGAGAAGTTCTTTATCTTCAAAGATTGTTCCAACCACTTAATTCCAAGGGATCCTAGGTCAAGGATTCAACTTCCCCAATCTTTTCAAGGTAAAAACCCTAACTATTTTCTTTTATTTTCAGTTTTAAATTGGGTAAAGAGAGGTTTGCATATAATAGCTTTTGAAAATACAATTTTTACACTTATGCAGGATTATTGAACTTGATTTCTAGTAAAAAGAAGTGAGTAGAAGTAAGAGTCTTCAAGAACAAGGTTGGCAAGAGTAGGATATCTTGGGTAAGCATAAAGTAGGAAGAAAACTCATCACCAGGTATGTATGGCTAAATTTTGATTCTTGTGAAGTCGCCTACATGTGTGAAACTTGTTTGGTTCGTGTTAATTTGACAAATTGTGTGAAATTCTTGATATTGTTGTTGGATATTTCAAAGTTGTTGTTGAACTATGAGTGATGTAATATGGGATATGAACCGAAAGGTAAATGAGAGTTGAATTGGGTAAAGAATAGTGAATAATGGTTATGATGGCCTATATGGCACCTTGTGGAAAACAAACGAAACACTTGAGAATTGGTTTATTGTAGAAAGAGATGAAATTGAATTGTGGAAATATTGTAACATGGTTGTGATATTGGTTTGAAAAATAATTGAGAACATGAAACAATGTGCAAATTGCTTATTTGAACTTGTTGAAATTGTGTGTAGTACCTTATCTCCTGTTTGAAATTGTTGTGTTTTAAACTGTAAGGCGGGGTCGTGTTGCGCGCCACAACGTGAGGAAATAAGGTGTGGGTTGGGGTGATAAGGGTGGCCGAGGTAATAAGGGTGGTCAGGGGCAATAAGGATGAAAAGCGATCGAAATCGCTATTGAAAATTGATACAAAAATCAATGATGTGAAATTGTGAAAGGAGACAACAGGAGAGTTTGCGACCTGGGGGGCACTGATTGCCCCTATGTTTGATTACTTGCAATTTATGTTGTTGATTGGTTGTTGTTCTATTTGTTGACCTTGAATGTGCTTATGTTGAGGCTTATCTGAAATGAGTAAAAGGTGGAAAACATGGTTGGCTGGCTTGAGTTTACTTGGGACAATGTTTGTCCATACATACCAGTACAATTCAAGTGTACTGACGTCCCTTTTGCCGGGGACGCTACATTCGTGTTATGATTGTAGGTGGATCAGTAGCAAGCACTTCAGCTCATCGGCAGTAGTATCCTTCTCCTTCCATTGCCCGTTTTGGTGAGCCCCTTTCTTCCTCGGGGCCTTGTGTGGTTCATGCCACTCGGTTTAGATTTCATTTTGGTTTTGTAAGGTATAGCCGGAGCCTTGTTACCGCAAGTATTGTATTTCCCTTTTTGTATCCTAGAGGCTCCATAGACATGTAAACTGTGGGATTGTGGCCTATGTATATGTATGGGATGTCGGGCATTGTAAAAACTGCAAACTTGTTAATGAATCACTCGCATGGTTTTATTTGTTTAATGTGAAATCATTCATGGTTAGTAAGATAGTTGGTTAATGAAAAACAATCAGCACAGGGGTAACACGTGGGAATGAAAGGCACCCAGGTCCGCTTGACTGGGGCAACCCGGTCAGGCGCCGGTCATGTCCAGTTCTGGTAGCCCCTATACCAGGAAAGCCATTGATTTTATATATTGCAGCCCAAGAAAGGTCAGTGGGAGCCCTTTTAGCCCAAGAAAATGGTGAAAATAAAGAAAATTCCCTCTACTACTTGAGTAGAATGATGACCCCAAATGAGATAAAGTATTCTCCAATCGAAAAGTTGTGTCTAGCAATGGTTTTCGCAATTCAAAAGCTAAAGCACTATTTTCAAGCTCATGTCATCTGTCTCGTCTCAAGGGTGAACCCGATCAAGTTTGTTATGTCAAAACCTGTCCTCAATGATCGATTAGCAAGGTGATATCTCCAGTTTCAACAATTTGAGATTGTGTATATCCCACAAAAAGCTATGAAAGGACAAGCTTTGGTAGATTTCTTGGCAGATCATCCAATTCCCTGATGATTGGGAGTTGACTGATGAACTACCTGATGAAGATGCGATGGTCATCGAAGTGCAACCACCATGGAAAATGTATTTTGATGGTGCCGCACATCGTGAGGGAGCGGGTGCAGGTGTTGTGTTTGTCACTTCTCAAGGGAAAGTCTTGCCATATTCCTTCACCTTTACACAACATTGCACTAACAACGTTGCGGAATATCAAGCACTCATACTTGGGCTTGAGATGACCGTTGAGATGAGACAACTCCGATTACATATTTTTGGAGACTTTGAGTTAGTGATCAATCAATTGCTAGGTAGCTACGGAGTCAAAAAGCCAGAATTGCGTCCTTATCATGATTTTGCACAGAAATTGATTGCATGGCTTGGCAACGTAACTCTTCAGCATGTGCCAAGGAAGGAAAATAAGAAAGCCGACGCCTTAGTTGCTCTAGCTTCGACATTGACTCTGCCCTGCCAGACACAAATCACTGTCTGCCAAAAATGGATAGTGCCACCAGATGAGAATGAGGATGAGAAAGCAAGCTCGATCGTTTGGTAGTCGTCGCTAAAGCTGTGAAGGTTGACTGGCGACAAACCATGATCGATTACTTATGTTATGGGATACTTCCAGAAGATCCAAGAAGAAAGACAGAAATTCGTCGGTGTGCCCCTCACTTCATTTACTACAAAGACACTTTGTATTGAAGATCATTCGAGGGAGTTCTCTTGCGTTGTTTAGGGGAAGATGAAGCAACACAAGCTATGCAAGAGGCACACTCTGGAGTTTGTGGATCACATCAATTCGGGCCAAAGCTCCACTTCCACATTAAGAGGATGGGTTACTACTGGCCAACAATGGTGAAAGATTGCTTAGATTATGCTCGAAGGTGCAAGGCTTGCCAGTTTCACGCAAATTTCATACACCAACCCCCTGAAGTGTTACATCCTACCTGTTGCATCTTGGCCATTTGATGCTTGGGGATTAGATATTGTTGGACAACTTCCAAAATCTTCTGGAGGACATCTATACATCTTGGCCGCAACTGATTGTTTCTCAAAATGGGCCGAGGCCGTCGCTCTCAAGGAAGTGAAGAAGGAGAATGTTGCAAACTTCATTCGAGTGAACATCATATATCGTTTCGGCATTCTTAGTTATATAATAAGAGATAATGGCAAACCGTTCGATAACAAATTGATGACCAAGATCTGTGAACTTTTTGGCTTCAAGCAACGTAATTCGTCAATGTATTATGCTGCTGCAAATGGATTAGCCGAAGCATTTAACAAGATGCTTTGCAGCTTGTTAAAAAAGGTCGTCTCCAAATCTAAAAGAGATTGGCATGACAGAATGGAAGAAGCTTTGTAGGCATATCGTACGACTCATCGCACGCCGACACAGGCAACTCCTTATTCTCTTGTTTATGGAGTCGAAGCAGTTCTTCCTCTGGAGCGTCAAATACCGTCCTTGCGACTCCCTTTCCAAGAAGGTCTTACCGAAGAAGAAAATGCTCGTCTACGCCTTGAAGAACTTGAGTCCCTTGATGAAAAAAGGCTAGAAGCTCAACAAAGTCTTGAATGTTATCAAGCTCGTCTTTCTCGTGCTTTCAATAAAAAGGTTCGCTTGAGGTCCTTCCAAGTTGGCGATCAAGTTCTAGCAGTAAGAAGATCTATTATCACCTCTCGCAAATCTGGGGGCAAATTCACTTCAAAGTGGGATGGCACATATGTCGTGCAAGAAGCCTATTCAAGCGGAGCTTACAAGTTAGTTGATGCAGATGGCATGAGGATTGGCCCCATCAACGGGAAATTTTTGAAGAGGTACTATCCTTAAAAAAATGATGCTCCTCGACGCACGAGCCTAAACTGCAAGTCATGATGCTCCTCGACGCACGAGCCTAAACTGCAAGTCATGATGCTTCTCGACGCACGAGCGTAAACTGCAAGTCATGATGCTCCTCGACACACGATCCTAAAACTGCAAGTCATGATGCTCCTCGACACACAAGCCTAAAATTGCAAGCCATGATGCTCCTCAACGCACAAGCCTAAACTGCAAGTCATGGTGCTCCTCAACGCACGAGCCTAAACTGCAAGTCATGATGCTCCTCAATGCACGAGCCTAAACTGCAAGTCATGATGCTCCTCAACGCACGAGCCTAAACTACAAGTCATGGTGCTCCTTGATGCACGAGCTTAAAATGCATGCTGCAATGCTCCTGGCCCGCACGAGCCTAAACTGCGAACGGCACAAAAAAAAAACTCACCCACTCTGAACTATGTTATGACTTGATCCTCTTCACCGAGGTTCGCAGGCAGCTTAGACTTTCATTCTAAGTTCAGTCGCATGAGTTTCAAAAAAAAAAAAAAAAGTTTGGCGTGCATTATGTCAATTCTTCCAAGTGTAGAGGCATATATCTATGAGGAAAAGAGACGATTTGCTTTGAATTATAAAAGATTTTTTTTTATTGCTTCAATAGTACAAAAGTTGATACATCAAAAAAATGTAGAGACAAAGGGAATTAGACATTTTCCTATACAAAAGCCTAATTCATGAAAATAATCATAAACTAGGCTTTGTGGCCGACTCGTCTTGAATGCTTCTTTCAAGTCCATATGGCGTCTCCGCAGTCTAATACACTATCCTCAATGCCTTGTATATAAGAAGTCATCTCTCTTGACAAAAAAAGCCTTCAATCACCACGGGAGCTGCCATTGATAAATTTCAAGACCGTCACCAAATCAAGAGCAAAACGTTGGTGAAAGGGTGACTCCGCATCTTGTGTGACATTTCGGAATGATATCTGCACTCATCGAACTTGTTCGCAAGTCTGCAAAAGAAATAAACAAAGAGATAAGATTCATGATGATAGTTGAACCCATTACAAGGCTGTAAAATCAACTTCAAAAATATTTGTTAGGTTAACCAAGAATGAATGGAGCTTTATCTTTAATGAGACTATAGTTCTCGACGTCTGAATTTTGTAGGTTCAAACTATTGGTGATGTCGACGCTCCTAGTTCAAGATACAGTTCTTCCGGCCAAAAGCACGCAAACCTGAAAGTTCCCTGCGATCAGTTTGATTTTCAGTATTTTTCTATTTCTAGGCCGAGAAGAGTTCTGGGATGGAACTTTTTATGTGTTATATCTCTAGGAGTTTTCTTTCCAACGAGACAAACGGATTGTAATTTCGATGCGCCTAGCTCAAGATACAATTATTCTCGCTGAAGGTACGCAAACCTGAAAGTTCACTGCAGTTAAGTCGAAGTCTCGAATTTTCTGTTGATAGACCGAGAAGAGTTCGACATGAAATTTATAAGTCCTTCAGGTCTCGGAGTTTTCTTTCTAAAGGTTCAAACGGATTGTAATTCCGACACTTGTAGCTCAAGATATGATTCTTTTTTTGCCGGAACTACACGAATCTGAAAGTTACTGCAGCTAGGTGGACTTTGAAAATTTTCTGTTTCTAAATCGGAAAGATTTCTGTCACGAAACTCGTATGTATTGCAGATCTATGAGTGTATTTTCGAAAGGAACAAGCGGATCGCAATTTGGAGTCTCCTAGCTCGAGATATGAATTTTTCCACCATAGCGCGCAAAGCTGAAAAGCAATTCCACGGACAGATAGGTCAAGTTCAAAAAGTTGCTGCAGACAATCGGCTTTGAATTCTTCTATGATACTTTGAAGACTTCATTAGCTATTAGTCTTATTTCCAATGGCTCAGGCGGCTTGTGATTTGGATGCCCCTAGCTTGAGATATGCGCGTTCCAATAATAGCATGTAGTACTGTGAAGGCAAAATGACAGACTTGTGCATCGCCTTCAAAAGTTCATTCCGACTTGTCCTTATGGAATTTGGCCCCAAATTTTGGATATGTCGCTGTGGTGCAAGTTTTGATTCTGTAGGACCAAGTGGATTGTAGTTTGGACATTCCCATGTGCAGATACGATTTTTTCAATGCGAGCATGAAATG
This sequence comes from Nicotiana noctiflora, assembly GCA_032618575.1. Classification (NCBI taxonomy): domain Eukaryota; kingdom Viridiplantae; phylum Streptophyta; class Magnoliopsida; order Solanales; family Solanaceae; genus Nicotiana; species Nicotiana noctiflora. Next base: position 72,751 of record JASVEL010008546.1, read on the forward strand.
CTATAAAGTCAAAACAGCAGAAACACGCCAAATACTTGCTCGCCGATGTTTGAAAAGCCTACTCCAGTGGTCTTCCTTGCCAGCCCGCACCAATGAGATATGGTACATGTCGCACTCGCTTGCCAAGGATGAAATAGGGTCGCTCGAGCTCCAAGCCTCTTTCTCACCAAGATGCATCATGTTGCTGAAGGGATGTGCCAAGTTGTTGTACTCTCTCGAAAACCTACAAAAATGAGAAAAGATTTTGGAGCCCTCGGTGCCAACAAGATGATGTTTTTGCAGATACGGTGCAAGTAGCACGACGAAAAGCTTGATTAATGAATATCGGTGCCATAGCACGACGTTTCTGCTTATACTAATACGCTTCGATTCGATATGATGGACATCAAGGATTTTCCAAATCGGCATGCAAAAAGGAAGTTAAAATTTGGGAGCCTCGCTAATCTCTGGCCACACACAAGCAATAAAGACAATGACATGAAGCTTTCACTTAGCAACAAGAATCGGTGTCAATGACACGATGCTTCAATGCGGATGGTCAATATTTTGACGTGCACTTCTCCGTCAAATCTCGAGGGATCGTACCCTTCATGAACCTACAAAAAGAAGAGGGGAGCACCTCCGAGCCTGCAACAAAATAAAAGGGAGAAAAAGAAGTATGCTGCTCGAACAATCCTCGCGATTTCGGTGCTTGATCGATCAAATATTGGTTGCATATGGATCAAAAGGGCTGGATGTTCAACCTTTATAGATGTTGTCTATCACCGAGTCTTCTTACCAACGATATAAACAGCTCGTAGTTCGAATGCTCCTATCTTGAGATATAAAATGTTTTTAGCAAGAGCATGCAAAACTGGAATATCGAACTGTAACGACCCGACCGATCGTTTTTGAAAATTATGCCCCGATCCCCAATCTAACTATTTCCCTAAGTTCATCTCTTCTATTGTAGTTCGTCGGGAGGTTCGGTTTTAGAATTTGAAGCGTTTTGGGACACTTAGTCCCTAAATGAGAGCCTTATAGTTGAAAAATGGCCGGTATTTGGAATAGCATTAAGACGACCTCGGAATGGAAATCCGATGGTTCCATTAGCTCCATTAGGTGATTTTGGGGTTGGGAGCACGTTCAGAATGTAGTTTGGAGGTCCGTAGCTCAATTAGGCTTGAAATGCCGAAGTTTGAAATTTTGGCGAATCCGAACGATAGGTGAGATTTTGATCCGGGGGTCAGAATGGAATTCAGACAATTTCTGTAGCTTTGTTATGTGATTTTGGATATGTCCGCAAATTTTCAAGTCATTCGAACGTCATTTGGTCGGGTTTTTAATAAAATGCGTGTTTTGGAAGTTTTAGAAGAACTTAAGCTTGAATTCGATGAAATTTGATGGTATTGGCATTGTTTGATGCATGTCGATGATTGGAACATGTTTGCATGATGTTTTAGGAGGTGTTAGTATTTTTGGTTGAGGTCCCGGGGGTCTCGGGGTGATTTCGGATGGTTAACGGGAACTTTTGAAGTTGGAAAACTTCATAATAGGCGAAGATATAAATGAGTGTGCACAAGACCTCACTTTAAACGATCATATCTCCCGATATATAAAGATTTATGTGAGCTACTAACTATCAAATTAAATCCCTTTAAGTCTAGTTTCCAACGCAACAAACCGTTCGTCATTTGGAGGTGTAAACAGAAAGTTATGACCATTTTTCTGGGCATGTGTTAGTAGCGCGGCCTTAGCGCGGGAGCGCTAGTTGCTCGCGCTAATGGGTTATTTACTGCCTCAACCCGCGCTAATTAGCACGGGCGCGGTAGTAGCAGGCCCTAAATATACCTAAGGACGGGAAATGACAGATTTTGAGTCATTTCTCAAGCCTAGGGCTTCCCCAACACCCCCAATTCGACCAAGGCACTCAATTGCACTCCTACGGTAAGCTTTTAAGTGTGTTTTTATGGTGATTTCTCTTCTCAATCACTAGTTACAACATGATTTTTGGTTGAATTTCATAGGATTTCTTCAAAATCTCAAGAACACCCCAAAGTTGTCTTTCAAGATTTGATCTACAAGAGGAAATCCTACACCTTAGACTTATATATATGGATATATTATGGGAATATGAGTATGAATCAAGTATTACAACTTATGGCATGGTAATTGGAAGTCATAAATTTCCCAATTTAAATACATGAACATGGTAGGGATTTAAAGGTGTTTATTTGATGGAATTTTATTGGTTGGGTGAGAATGGATGGTCATACATGTGTATTTGGAAGTTATAAATTGGTTAGGAATGATAGTGAGATGAATTGTTGGTTAATGGTGACAATTGGAAGAACCAATACTATAGTTATGAGGTGAAAATAACCATGCCTACAAGGTGTTTGATAATATGCCTAAATGGCATAAGTTATGGAATTTATGATCAATATTGGCCCTATTGAATGTTGAATTGTAGATGGAAGTTACATAACTATATTGGATCATCGTAGTATCATTAAGGGGCGAATTTCGGATATGTATGGCTAAAAACCCTGTCTTTTAGAAATCGAGCTTCATCGATGTTTGTGTGATCTTGGTCATTTTTCATAATTTTTCGTATTAGCTTAGAATTTAATTGTAGAATAAATTACTTGAATTATTATTTACAATATGCAATTTATTTGGATAGAGTTGAGCCACTCGGAGTCGGATACTCGTGGCAACGGAGTCATTTCTTAGCGGTTTTGTACCGGAATTGAGGTAAGTGGCTTGTCTAACCTCGTGTGGGGGAATTTTCACCCCTAGGATATTGTGTGATAGTTTAATGCCTTGTACGCGAGGTGACGGGCGTGTGCATGCGCTGGTTGTTGAACACATACTTTATTTAAAATGTTCGATGAGTGATATTCCTGTCTTTAGCTGTTAATTTGATATTTTACCCGGTAGTAGTTAGAAAAGCATGATTAGGTAGTACTTAACTGTTTAGTTGCCTAATTGTCTTATTTGAATTTCTTGAAATTTATTGGCACTATTTTTCGGTGAAGTTATAGATAAGCATAATTTATTCTCTCTGTGTATTCCTTTATTTGTTGTGCTTGTGGCCTGCGGGTTCAATTCCCGGAGACCCAGGGCTGTGGGTTCGATTCCGAGAGACCCGGAGTGATATTGGTAGGGACTACGGGTTCGATTCCCGAGACCTGGAGTGATAATGATGTGGACTGCGGGTTCGATTCCCGGAGATCCTGAGATTTATTGGTAGGGACTACGGGTTCGATTCCCGAGATCCTGAGTTATTGGTAAGGACTACGGGTTCGATTCCCGAGATCCCGAGTTATTGGTAGGGACTACGGGTTCGATTCCCGAGATCCTGAGTTATTGGTAGGGACTACGGGTTTGATTCCCGAGATCCTGAGTTATTGGTAGGGACTGCGGGTTTGATTCCTGGAGATCCTGAGTTATTGATTATTTATTGAGACATGGGCTGCGGGTTCGATTCCCGGAGACCCAGAGGTACTGTCAATGGGACGGTGGGTTCGATTCCCACAGGTCCTGGACGTGTCTTATTGAGTTGGTTATTTGTTGTTAGCTTAATTGTAGACGGTTGCAGTAATCATTTTATTGTTGTTATTGCGGAAGTTATTATCATTTAAACTGTTTATTATTGTTATCATCACTATATTATTGTTTCTCAGTAGGGCCCTGACCTTCCTCGTCACTACTCCATCGAGGTTAGGCTTGGCACTTACTGAGTACCGCCGTGGTGTACTCATGCTACTTTTCTGCACACTTTTGTTGTGGAGATCCAGGCACATCGGGACATGCTCATATTAGGTGATTCAGCAGCATTTGGGAGACCTCGAGGTATGATCTGCTACGTCCGCGGATCCGGAGGCCTTCCTTCTATTCTGATAGTATTAGTAGATGTTTTCTCTCATGTCTTTGTTAGATACTCTTCACACATAGAGCCACAGTTGTATTCCCTCTTTTAGTCTGTGTTGCCCGTGGGATTCCGGGTCTTGGTGGTGTTTTATACAGTGTGTTGACGAGTGTATGTGCCAAGCGGCACGGACTACATTCCTATTTATATTGTTTTTCCGCTATTTCTTGTTTAAAGTTCATAGACTTGTATATTCCGCAACGTGTTAGGCTTACCTAGTCTTGGGGACTGGGTGCCATTACGACATGTTCATGATTGGTGAACTAGGGTCGTGACAAGTTGGTATCAGAGCTCTAGGTTCGTAGGAGTCACGGGACACAGACCGGTTACTTAGATTCTCGTTGATCGATACGGAGACGTCTGTATTTATCTACGAGGGGCTATGTAACTATTTAGGAAACTCTTCAATTCTTTGAATTCCTTATCGTGCGCCATTTATTTAGTTGGAGCCTATGTCATATGTTCTTTTGCATCCACTCGTGTATTGAAATTGCGCACTCGGTATCAAGTATGCGCCGACGGTTCGTGATGTTGCACAGGGATTTCAAGGGAGTCAAGAATTACTCAAACCATTGTTACCGCGTGTCAGCCATATGGATAATGCAAGAGAATTGAGAGATCTTCAATTGTGCACATGGGGGTGCACTAGGTTCTGAATTTTCGGTTGATATGTACGGTCTTGAAAAGGTTTACTTAACTGCCTAATCGTCACGAGAATGATAAAATCACAAGGTGGATGTAGATCTAAAGATAGTTGGTGGTAATAAAAACTATATGGTTCACATGAGATATCTATTTAGCGAAGGATTCAGCCAGTAGAGATACTGGGGGGAAATTAGTTTAACTGTCTTAAGAAGGACATGTACCAAACGAATGTCTTTGGCTTGTTTTATGCTGAAAACGTACGAATGTTAAAGGCTAGTATCATGGATTAGCAAGATGTATCTTAAGGCTTCGTGTCAAGTGAAAGGATTTCACTATCAACGATCTAATTACAGGTCATGTGTCATATCAGATTTGGCCTGCGATGTATTTAGGTGTTATTCAAAAGTTCTTGAAAACTTGCGGATGCGATCATACCAGCACTAACGCACCGGATCCCATCAGAACTCCAAAGTTAAGCGTGATGGGCAAGAGTTGAGGCTCGTATGGTATAATGTTGGGACTTTATATGTTCTTGTGTCCCTAATAAACTCTGCATTTTATTATCAGAAGGGAAATAATTGACAAAGGCTACATGGTGCTTCGTGGGCGTGTGAGAATCATAGTATGTTTTAAGATGTTGTTGGTAGAGAATGCTCGGTGCGTGGAGCAAGAAGATGTCTGGTTGTATTGGGATGAGGTCATACCCTATGATGTTAGGGTGCTAATAGAGCACATGTGGTTATATTCGTTGGATCAAGTCAGTTGCGGTTGAATAATAGTAAATGACTCGAGAGAATGGTTCTAATGTGTTCGAGAGTCGTGTAATAGTGGCTTTGGGCTAAGTGGGAGAGTCCCACCACTTAAGATTGGGTTGCATGGTTAATTACCTGTGTGAAGTTTGGATATTAGCGTATTAATGGATTATTGCAGCTACGGAAAAAAAAAAGAGAGACCATGAGTGGTAATTTAAGTATATGAATTGTTGAATGCATGTTATGGTTAGCCTTACTGGCTCATGTTCAAACTTGAGGGAAAATTTATGATTTATGCCTCGTATAGGTGCAGGCTTCGCGGGAAGTGATTCCGCTGGGTGCTTTATTGAGAGGGTATTCATATGTTATAAAGCAATTCAGTAGAGTTGGTTGCATACTGGGGCAAGTTAGAACCGGATGGTTCTCAATAGCGGTCCCAGTGAATTCAAGTGGTAAAGTGTGGTGCCTGATAATTCTGAGTCTATAAGTACAGTTGAGGCTCAAGCTTTGAAAGCAACTTATGAAGAAAGGCACAAAATGATCTATGATGTTTTGACTTGTGGTGTAGTATTTGAGAGACATGAAATGGTCGTCGTTCTTGAGATAGCATGGCCTCATGATTTAAGGTCACTCGGGGGTAAGTGCGGTTGGAATAAGTTAGGTATTGAAGGAAGATATTAACATTTCTAAGGCAATCAAGGATAACCTGGAAGGAAGTAGATTGATCAGCCATAGTTGAGTTGGCGTATTGGTGTCAATGATCGATTCATACAACGTGATCGAATTATGCATGTGATTTGTGGCGGTGCATTTGAGACTTGTCGGCCGCAGTGATTGATGTTAATTCTAAAGTATTCTTCTGTTAAGGGCCTGTTATGAGTAGGCAGATCTCGGGAAGGGTTATGTTGGCTTGGACCACTACTTAGAGATTGGCATATTCGATGGTTATGAGAATTCGCCGTATGTTGTTATAGTTCTCCTGCAGTGAGCTAAATGGAAAGTCTTATGTGATGTAATATTAGCCTATCGTCAGTTCTAGAGCTATGATGGAAATTGTGTCTATCGTATATCGGCACGTGATATGCAGTGAGTAGTATGAAATTGAAGTAAGGACCAAGGTCATAGTTTGGTCAATGAATGTGATATAAAGAGCTCGGATGAGCAGGAAAGGAGTTTCAGTGTTTTGAGTAAGATGGGTATTAACATCAGTATCATTTGAGATCGGTGTTCTGTGAGAAAGGCTTTGCATCCCGGTTAGGGACTCCTGATCACTTTTTAGTGTTAGTGCAGCCGGTGGGTTGAATGTGCAGGCCCGTTTAATTATTCGGAGGATGGTGGGAGCTTGACCCACAAGAAGATTGTATAGGTGTGACTTGTAGTCACTTGATTGGTTAGAAATTTAAACCAAGTATGAGGATTTTGGTGATATCATTCATTTGAGAATTTATGCCCGGAGGGCACTCTGCTTATTGGGTTATAGACCTGTGAAATATTATTGACTTAGCTTGGCACGACCAGGATAGACTTAAGGTCGGTGGATTTGTTTAAATGTGGAAGTGAGCCTTGCGTCAGGCCAGTTGTGTTTCTTCCAGCAATGCGCCCTTTTTGGAGGGATAGTCGTGGTCTTATTTCGTGGTTAGTTAATTCATGTAAAGATATATTGTGCCGTATGAGTTGTGAGATGGCTTGGTAAATTCCTTATGTGTTGAGGTTCCGCTCGGCGGTGATGTTATATGAGCATGATGGCTCTTGAGACTTAGATCATATATCGCACCTCAGTTGTGCTTGAGTTTGTAGCCTATAGTGCTATATGTTTCCTTGTGACTGATATCATGCACCTTAGTGTGCTTATGCTCGATATTCAGTATTTTGATGAGATGAGCTATTCAGCTCGACGTTTGGCTCCTTATGTGAGTTTTATATTGTTTGGACCGGGTGGCACGCCGCCATGGTTATATTGTTTGGATCGGGTGGCACGCCGCCATGGGTATATTGTTGGGATCGGGTTGCACGCCGCAACAGTGTGATACTTATTTCAGTGTCCATATTTGCTGTTATGTGTTCTGTTTCCTATTTTTCCGAGGAAGTCCATGTTAGTGTGAGAGTTGAATAGTTCTCTCTAGTGTTCGCCTTCCTTTTGTGTCACGTACGAATTAGTGGCCTACTGACACATTGTGTCATATTGTAGGACTTTTGATTATGTCCGATGTGGCTTATCGCCTAAGCAGTTCGTACTGGGTGAGATGAGGTTATGGGATTTGGGGTCAGTGCAAACTGATTATATGAAGTATATTATAGAGAAAAAGATCATTCTCTGGTTTAGGGCAAGGTAATGGATCTTGTCAGGAGTATATACCTAATGAATTGTTGATTCAGTAGTTGGTTATGAATATCAGAACATCTCTTCCGTCGTGTCAGTATTGTGAAAGTTAGAACAAGACCTATGTAGACCATGAGGTGCAATGAGAGCATCCGATTCGTCGAATTTTTGGCTGATTTGGTCATAAAAAAAAATATTATCGTGGTCCTATGGATTTTGTGTTGCAAGGTAAGAATCCAGCAAAGTTATGCGGTCATGTTTGAGGATGGCGTGTGAGGAATAATTGTGTGATCTCTTGATAAAAACAAGCCTGACATAGAATTCCGGATGTTGGAATTAGGCTTTAAGACTTATTTATTTGAACAAAAGGGAATATCTTCAGATTATATCAGACTAATGTGCTCAGCTGAGTCCGATATTTATTGGCCCTTTTGAGATTTGAAGAGTGTTGGGGAGGTTTCTTATGAGCTGGCCTTACCTCGCAGCCTAGTCGGGGCCATCCCGTAATTCATGTCCCTATGCTCCGGGGATACCATGGCAACCGTCGCACATGTTGGGTTTCACTTATGTTCAGCTATACGAGGATCCGCCTTATGTTGAGGAGCCAGTGGCCATTCTGGACAAGCAAATCAGGAAGCCAAGGTCAAAGAACATCGCTTCAGTAAAGGTTCAGTGGTGGGGTCAGCCGACCGAGGAGGCGACTTGGGAGACCGAGCAGGATATGCCCAACTAGTACCCCCATCTCTTCACCACTCCGGGTATGTTTTCTATGCTCGTTCGAGGACGAACGAATCTTTTAAGTATGGGAAGATGTAACGACCCGACCGATCGTTTTTGAAAATTATGCCCCGATCCCCAATCTAACTATTTCCCTAAGTTCATCTATTCTATTGTAGTTCGTCGGGAGGTTCGGTTATAGAATTTGAAGCGTTTTGGGACACTTAGTCCTTAAATGAGAGCCTTATAGTTGAAAAATGGCCCGTATTTGGAATAGCATTAAGACGACCTCGGAATGGAAATCCGATGGTTCCATTAGCTCCGATAGGTGATTTTGGGGTTGGGAGCGCATTCGGAATGTATTTTGGAGGTCCGTAGCTCAATTAGGCTTGAAATGCCGAAGTTTGAAATTTTGGCGAATCCGAACGATAGGTGAGATTTTGATCCGGGGGTCGGAATGGAATTCCGACAATTTCTGTAGCTTTGTTATGTGATTTTGGATATGTCCGCAAATTTTCAGGTCATTCGAACGTCGTTTGGTCGGGTTTTTGATTAAATGCGTGTTTTGGAAGTTTTAGAAGAACTTAAGCTTGAATTCGATGAAATTTGATGGTATTGGCGTTGTTTGATGCATGTCGATGATTGGAACAAGTTTGCATGATGTTTTAGGAGGTGTTAGTATTTTTGGTTGAGGTCCGGGGGCCTCGGGGTGATTTCGGATGGTTAACGGGAACTTTTGAAGTTGGAAAACTTCATAATAGGCGAAGATGTAAAGGAGTGTGCACAATACCTCACTTTAAACGATCATATCTCCCGTTATATAAAGAGTTGTGTGAGCTACAACCTATCCAATTAACGCCCTTTGAGTCTAGTTTCCTACGCAACAAACCGTTTGTCATTCGGAGGTGTAAACAGAAAGTTATGACCATTTTTCTGGGCATGTGTCAGTAGCGCGGCCTTAGCGCGGGAGCGCTAGTTGCTCGCGCTAATGGGTTATTTACAGCCTCAACCCGCGCTAATTAGCGCGGGCGCGGTAGTAGCAGGCCCTAAGTATACCTAAGGACGGGAAATGACAGATTTTTAGTCATTTCTCAAGCATAAGGCTTCCCCAACACCCCCAATTCGACCAAGGCACTCAATTGCACTCCTAAGGTAAGCTTTTAAGTGTGTTTTCATGGTGATTTCTCTTCTCAATCACTAGTTACAACATGATTTTTGGTTGAATTTCATAGGATTTCTTCAAAATCTCAAGAACACCCCAAAGTTGTCTTTCAAGATTTGATCTACAAGAGGAAATCCTACACCTTAGACTTATATATATGGATATATTATGGGAATATGAGTATGAATCAAGTATTACAACTTATGGCATGGTAATTGGAAGTCATAAATTTCCCAATTTAAATACATGAACATGGTAGGGATTTAAAGGTGTTTATTTGATGGAATTTTATTGGTTGGGTGAGAATTGATGGTCATACATGTGTATTTGGAAGTTATAAATTGGTTAGGAATGATGGTGAGATGAATTGTTGGTTAATGGTGACAATTGGAAGAACCAATACTATAGTTATGAGGTGAAAATAACCATGCCTACAAGGTGTTTGATAATGTGCCTAAATGGCATAAGTTATGGAATTTATGATCAATATTGGCCCTATTGAATGTTGAATTGTAGATTGAAGTTACATAACTATATTGGATCATCGTAGTATCATTAAGGGGCGAATTTCGGATATGTATGGCTAAAAACCCCGTCTTTTAGAAATCGAGCTTCATCGATGTTTGTGTGATCTTGGTCATTTTTCATAATTTTTCGTATTAGCTTATAATTTAATTGTAGAATAAATTACTTGAATTATTATTTACAATATGCAATTTATTTGGATAGAGTTGAGCCACTCGGAGTCGGATACTCGTGGCAACGGAGTCGTTTCTTAGCGGTTTTGTACCGGAATTGAGGTAAGTGGCTTGTCTAACCTCGTGTGGGGGAATTTTCACCCCTAGGATATTGTGTGATAGTTTAAATGCCTTGTACGCGAGGTGACGGGCGTGTACATGCGTTGGTTGTTGAACACATACGTTATTTAAAATGTTCGATGAGTGATATTCCTGTCTTTAGCTGTTAATTTGATATTTTACCCGGTAGTAGTTAGAAAAGCATGATTAGGTAGTACATAAATATTTTAGTTGCCTAATTGTCTTATTTGAATTTCTTGAAAGTTATTGGCATTATTTTTCGGTGAAGTTATAGATAAGCATAATTTATTCTCTCTGTGTATTCCTTTATTTGCTGTGCTTGTGGACTGCGGGTTCAATTCCCGGAGACCCAGGGCTGTGGGTTCGATTCCCAGAGACCCGGAGTGATATTGGTAGGGACTACGGGTTCGATTCCCGAGATCCTGAGTTATTGGTAGGGACTACGGGTTCGATTCCCGAGATCCCGAGTTATTGGTAGGGACTATGGGTTCAATTCCCGAGATCCTGAGTTATTGGTAGGGACTACGGGTTCGATTCCCGAGATCCTGAGTTATTGGTAGGGACTACGGGTTCGATTCCCGAGATCCCGAGTTATTGGTAGGGACTACGGGTTCGATTCCCGAGATCCTGAGTTATTGGTAGGGACTGCGGGTTCGATTCCCGGAGATCCCGAGTTATTGATTATTTATTGAGACATGGGCTGCGGGTTCGATTCCCGGAGACCCAGAGGTACCGTCAATGGGACGGTGGGTTCGATCCCCACAGGTCCTGGACTTGTTTTATTGAGTTGGTTATTTGTTGTTAGCTTAATTGTAGACGGTTGCAGTAATCATTTTATTGTTGTTATTGCGGAAGTTATTATCATTTAAACTGTTTATTATTGTTATCATCACTATATTATTGTTTCTCAGTAGGGCCCTGACCTTCCTCGTCACTACTCCATCGAGGTTAGGCTTGGCACTTACCGAGTACCGCCGTGGTGTACTCATGCTACTCTTCTGCACACTTTTGTTGTGCAGATCCAGGTACATCAGAGCAGGCTCGAGCTAGGTGATTTTTCCGCCGCATTTGGGAGACCTCGAGGTATGATCCGCTACGTCCGCGGATCCGGAGGCTTTCCTTCTATTCTAATAGTACTAGTTGATATTTCTCTTCATGTCGTTGTTAGATACTCTTCAACATAGAGCCACAGTTGTATACTCTCTTTTAGTCCGTGTTGCCCGTGGGATTCCGGGTCTTGGTGGTGTTTTATACAGTGTGTTGACGAGTGTATGTGCCAAGCGGCACGGACTGCATTCCTATTTGTATTGTTTTTCCGCTATTTCTTGTTTAAAGTTCATAGACTTGTATATTCCGCAACGTGTTAGGCTTACCTAGTCGTGGGGACTGAGTGCCATCACGACATGTTCACGATTGGTGAACTAGGGTCGTGACACGAACAGTGACAGAACTTAAACCAGGATTACGAAGCTCACCTGGGTGTCACGACCCGGATTTTCCCCCAACATCGGGATCGTGATGGCGCCTACTCGTGGTAGCTAGGCAAGCCACTGTATTCATACTATCCTATTTTTAACACAATTTTAATTAAATAAATGGGGAATACTTTATCGAAATAGAAATAACTAATTACAAGATGAAAATCATACCGAAATCCTCTACCCAAGACGTGGAGTCACCAACTCACGAACTACTACTGAATACTACACATAAAAGTTTGAAAGAAATATAACATAATTCTGTTTGTCTCGGAACAAAGAGACTACGGCTAGTAACATAAATAAAGAGAGAGACGCCGGGCCTGCGGACGTCTGCAAGCTACCTCGGTCTCAAATGTGATCAACTCCCACGCAATCGATTTACTGCTGCTGCTCCCGATCGTAACCTGGACCTGTGCAAAAATGCACAGAAGTGTAGTATCAGCACAACCGACCCCATGTGCTGGTAAGTGCCTGGCCTATCTCGGCGAAGTAGTGACAAGCCTAGGACTAGACACCCACATAAACCTGTGCAATTCAATATATATGTATACCACCTAATAACAAGGAATAACCAGGTAATAACACAATAAGGAATATCTCAAAGAATTCAACAATTAATAACAGTTAATAAATTCACAAGGAAAAACAAAGTATAATGGAAACACAAGTAATATCAAATCAAGGAATAGCAAGTAGTTGCACGGCATCACCCTTCGTGCTTTTACTCTCATCCTCACCAAATAAGCAAATAAAGTACACGGCATCACCCTTCGTGCTTTTACTCTCATCCTCGCATCCATAGTACGGCATGATCCTTCGTACATGGTTCAATAACAGGGCACGACATGATCCTTCGTGCATAATCAATAAAACATGGCACGACATTAACCTTCGTGCATAAATAATAAATCAAGGCACGACATCACCCTTCGTGCATTATCACTCTTCCTCACCCAAATAACAATCACAGTTAAGGGCAAAGAAAGAAACAATAATTCATAAACCGTCCCAACAAGGGCAATCAATAATCATCTTCACAACAAGTCCCGACAAGGGAGAACAATAACAATTCTACAACCTGGAAAAGGTTCAACAATTCATCTGCAATTATGTCTCACAATAAGCATTATCAACGACTCACGGTCATACTTGTGACGACCCAAAGGGTCATCACTTATTTAATTAATCATTTCGAGCTTCTGAGGCCTTGAAAACCTCATTCTATGTTGCCTCAATTTACGTGCACAATCCGGGCATGTAGACGGAAAGATTTTTGTGATAGAAAATATGAATTCTATGAGAAATTTGGATAAAAATGATATTAATATTGATATGGTTGACTTTGGTCAACATTTTTGGTAAACGGATCCGGACCCGAGATTGGATGGTCCCGAGAGGTCCGTAGGAAAATATGGGACTTGGACATGCGTCCGGAGTCGAATTACGAGGCCGAGAGCCCAAGTTATGAATTTTTCTATGAAATTGTTTTTGATGTAATTGTTAAAGGAAATGAATTAATTGACCTTGGTATCGAGCTCGTATTTTGGTTCCGACGCCCGGTACAAGTCTTAAATATTATATATGTGATTTCTGTAAAGTTTGGTGACATTCGGATGTCGTTTGAGATGATTTGGACCTTGAGTTCCAAGTTTGAAAGTTTTTAAAACCAAAAGTATGAAAATCATGAATTTGAGGCTTGATTTGATGAAAACGATGTGATATTGGCGATGTGATCGCACGAACAAGTTCATAATGTGTTTTTGAGGTTGTGTACATGTTTGGTTTGCAGCCCGGGGGGCTCGGGTAAAGATTTGATAGGCCGTTGGATTAAATTCTGAAATTTTGCACTGCTGGTTTTTCACCCAGTTGTTGGCTTCGCAATTGCGAAGCATTTCTCGCAATTGCGAAGGGGACTGATCAAGGCAGGTCTCGCAAATGCGAAACCCCTCATGCCCAGCCTTGTTCGCAAATGCGAACAATTGTTCGCAAATGCGAATGTCCCCAGAGCCTGCCTATGTTCGCAAATGTGAACAACAGTTCGCAAATGCGAACAACAGTTCGCAAATGTGAACATTCCCAATACTGCCTGTGTTCGCAAATGCGAACCATTGTTCGCAAATGCGAACACTGCCCTATACTGCCTGTGTTCGCAAATGCGAACACTCCCTTTTTCTGCCAGTGTTCGCAAATGCGAACAAAAGCTCGCAAATGCGAACTTCCCAGCCTTAGCTTATTTTTCAAACTCCAAAAATTGGTCGGGGTTCGCAATTGCGAACCCATGTTCGCAAATGCGAACACAGAGACCTGTAAAACACGATTTTCAGTTCATTTCTTCACTTTTTACAAAACAAAACACCCGTTTGCGATTCTTCACGGATTCCTTCTTCATCAAAACAATTGTAAGTCACTTTTTACTTAATTCTTTCAATTCCTAACATCATTAAACATGTTTTTCAATAGAAGTCAAAGGTTTTCATGGTAGAATTTCTTGTTTTTGATAGAATATAGGGTTTTTCATAAATTGGGAAATTGGACCTCGAATTGAGGTCCGATTTTGAAACAAATCATATACATGAACTCGTGGGGGGATGGGTAACCGGATTTTGGTCCAAATCCCGAGTTCTGACCATGTGGGCCCGGGGTTGAAATTCACTATTCCGGGCAGAATGTTGTAAAAGTTGTATTTGGTCTTAAGAATTAGTTTGTTGAGTAGTATTGATGATATTAAATCAATTGTGTATAAATACGATTGGATTGGAGCCAAATTTGAAAGAAAAAGACATTTCCACGGATTGAATTGTTCATAAACATTCGAGGTAAGTGTTTGTTCTATCCTAGCTTGAGGGAATAGGATTATGTGTTATGTGTTATGTGATCGAGTGCGGTGTATGGGCTGTGGTGACGAGCATCCATACACTGGCGTCTAGTATGACCGTGAGTCGTTGAAAATGCTTATTTTGAGATATATTTACAGATGAATTGTTGAACCTTTGTCGGGTTGTAGAATTGTTATGGTTCTCCCTTGTTGGGACTTGTTGTGAAGATAATTATTGATTGCCCTTGTTGGGATGGTTTATGAATTACTGTTTCTTTCTTTGCCCTTAACTGTGATTGTTATTTGGGTGAGGAAGAGTGATAATGCACGAAGGGTGATGCCGTGCCATGTTTTATTATTTATGCACGAAGGTTAATGTCGTGCCATGTTTTATTGATTTTGCACGAAGGATCATGCCGTGACCTGTTATTGAACCATGTACGAAGGATCATGCCGTACTATGGATGTGAGGATGAGAGTAAAAGCACGAAGGATGATGCCGTGTACTTTATTTGCTTATTTGGTGAGGATGAGAGTAAAAGCACGAAGGGTGATGCCGTGCAATTGTTTGCTATTCCTTGACTTGATATTATATGTTTTTCCATTATACTTTGTTTTCCTTGTGAACTTATTAACTGTTGTTAATTGTTGAATTCTTTGAGATATCCCTTATTGTGTTATTACTTGGTTATTTCTTGTTATTCTATAGTATACATATATATTGAATTGCACAGGTTTATGTGGGTGTCTGGTCCTAGGCTTGTCACTACTTCGCCGGGATAGGCCAGGCACTTACCAGCACATGGGGTCGGTTGTGCTGATACTACACTTCTGTGCGTTTTTGCACAGGTCCAGGTTACGATCAGGAGCAGCAGCAGCGGTAAATCGATTGTGTGGGAGTTGATCATATTTGAGACCGAGGTAGCTTGCAGACGTCCGCAGGCCCGGCGTCTCTCTCTTTATTTATGTTATTAGCTGTAGTCTCTTTGTTCCGAGACAAACATAATTATGTTATATTTCTTTCAAACTCTTATGTGTAGTATTCAGTAGTAGTTCGTGAGTTGGTGACTCCACGTCTTCGGTAGAGGATTTCAATATGATTTTTATCTTGTAATTACTTATTTCTATTTTGATAAAGTATTCCGCATTTATTTAATTAAAATCGTGTTAAAAACAGGATAGTATGAATACAGTGGCTTGCCTAGCTACCACGAGTAGGCGCCATCACGATCCCGATGTTGGGGGAAATTCCGGGTCGTGACTAGTTGGTATCAGAGCCCTAGGTTACATAGGTCTCACCACTCACGAACAAGCTTAGTAGAGTTTGAGAGGTAGGTACGGAGACGTCTGTACTTGTCCTCCAGAGTCTATTGAGTTAGGAAAGAGTCTCTCATTTGTTCTTTCTTGTCGTGCGACTTGTTCCTCAATTACCGATTGAATTTCTATTCTGTCCTTTCGCAGATGGTGAGGACACGCGCTTCTTCGTCCGCTGACCAGCAGCCCGAGCCCCAGGCAGCTCCCGTGAGGGGCAGGGGCCAAGGCCGTATCAGAGGCCATGGTAGGGGTAGAGCTCAGTCCCAGCAGCTCCAGTGGGCCCAGCTCAGGTCCCAGGAGAGGCTTTATTTACCCCGGATCTTCGGGATGCTTTGGTCAGAATAGCGGGATTTATGGACAGCATTGCCAAAGCGGGCTTATTATCAGTTGCACCAGCCGCTTCTCAGGCTGGAGGAGGGGCCCGGACTCCTATTGCTCGTACTCCGGAGCCAGTAGCTCCTCAGCCTCAGGCACCAGTGGTTCAGCCAGCTGTGGCCACTCAGTCAGGTACCACAGCTCATGCAGGTGATGGAGCGGCCATGACTTCTGATTCCTTATGGAGACTTGATCGGTTCTCCAAGCTATTCACCACTACATTCAGTGGAGCCGCATCAGAGGATCCTCAGGACTTCTTATTTAGTTGCCATGAGATTCTCAAGACCATGGGGATCGTGGAGTCAAATGGAGTTGACTTCTGTACATTCAGACTTGCAGGATCCGCCAAGACTTGGTGGAGAGATTATTGCTTGACTCGACCGGCAGGGTCCCCAGCTTTATCATGGGATCAGTTTGCGGAACTATTTATGGAGAAGTTTCTCCCTGCTACTCAGCGGGATGTACTTCGGAGGCAGTTTGAGCGCCTCCATCAGGGCACTATGACGGTTACACAGTATGAGACGAGATTTGTCGATTTGGCTCGTCATGCGGTGGTGATACTTCCCACAGAGAGGGAGAGGGTCCGCAGGTTTATAGATGGGCTTAATCAGCCAATTAGACTCCAGATGGCTATGGGCGTGGGGAGTGACATATCATTTCAGGAGGCAGCAAATGCAGCACGCAGAGTTGAGATGGCTCTCGCTAGAGGAGGCGGTTATTCTTCGGATAAGAGGCCTCGTCATTCGGGTAGGTTTGGTGCTTCTTCCTCTGGTAGCAGAGAATCCTTTGATAGAGGCCAGTCCTCCAGGCCTTTTCATTCCGCCCTTCAGGCTTCACAGGGTGGACCAGGTGATCGCGGTTCTCATGGGCATTATTCAGACCAGTCTCCTATTAATGCTCAGCCTCTTCAGAGTGTTCGTGGAGGCCATTCGGGTCGTCAGGGCCAGCAGCCCTATCAGTCCAAGAGTTGCTACGATTGTGGTGACCAAGGTCATTTTATCAGGAATTGCCCTCTGGCAGCGGGCAACTCTCAGCAGCGAGGTCCTCGTCCTATGATTCAGGCCCCAGCTGACCCTCAGCCTGCCCAGCCAGCCAGAGGCGGGGGTATAGATTATAGAGGTGGAGGTCGAGACCGTAGAGGTGGAGACCGTCCAGCCAGAGGTAGAGGTCAGCCAGTTGATGGTCGTCCTAGAGACGCAGCTCAGAGGGGAGGTGCAGGATCCCCGATTCTATGCTTTACCGGCCGAGGCCAGAGGCAGAGGCATCAGATGCCGTGATTACAGGTACTATTCTTGTGTGTGGCAGAGGTGCTTCAGTATTATTTGACCCTGGATCTACATATTCCTATGTGTCTTCTTACTTCGCACCGTATTTGGCCGTGCCCAGCTATGCTCTGGATATTCCAGTTTATGTGGCTACACCAGTGGGTGACTCCATTGTAGTCGATCGAGTGCATCGTTCGTGAGTAGTTATAGTTGGGGGTCTTGAGACCCGTGTTGATCTGTTGCTTTTGGACATGGTAGATTTCGATGTCATATTGGGGATGGACTGGTTGTCCCCATACCATGCTATTCTTGATTGTCATGCTAAGACTGTCACCTTAGCCTTGCCAGAATCACCTCGATTAGAGTGGAAGGGTACCTCAAGCCACTCCGTTCGCACTGTTATTTCCTATGTTAAGGCTCGACGTATGGTCGAGAAGGGATGTCTAGCTTATCTGGCTTATGTTCGTGATTCCAGCGCAGAGGTTCCTTCCATTGAGTCAGTCCCTATTGCACGGGAGTTTCCTGAGGTTTTTCCTTCAGACCTGCCGGGCATGCCACCCGACGGGGATATTGATTTCTGTATTGATCTGGCACCGGACACTCAGCCCATCTCTATTCCACCCTATCGTATGGCCCCGCCGGAGCTAAAAGAGTTGAAAAATCAGTTGCAGGACCTTCTTGAGAAAGGCTTTATCAGGCCCAGTGTTTCCCCCTGGGGAGCACCTGTATTATTTTTAAAGAAGAAAGATGGCTCGATGCGGATGTGTATTGATTACCGGCAGTTAAACAAGGTGACTATCAAAAATAAGTATCCACTGCCGAGGATTGATGATTTGTTTGACCAACTCCAGGGAGCGAGGGTATTCTCTAAAGATAGACTTGAGGTCAGGCTACCATCAGCTGAAGATCAGGGCGGCTGACATTCCTAAGACAGCCTTTCGCTCTAGATATGGGCATTATGAGTTCTTGGTCATGTCCTTCGGGTTGACCAATGCCCCAGCAGCATTCATGAAGTTGATGAATCGGGTATTCAGGCCTTACTTAGATCTGTTCATGATAGTCTTTATAGATGACATCCTGGTGTATTCCCGCAACCAGGAAGAGCACGAGCAGCACCTCAGAGTGGTTCTTCAGACTCTAAAAGATAACCAGCTATATGCCAAATTTTCTAAATGTGAGTTCTGGCTGAGTTCGGTAGCATTTCCGGGTCACATTGTATCGGTGGAAGGTATTCAGGTAGACCCAAAGAAGATTGAGGCAGTCCAGAATTGGCCTCGACCAGCTTCAGTGACTGAGATCCAGAGTTTCTTGGGATTAGAAGGTTACTACCGTCGATTTGTAGAGGGGGTTTCTTCTATTGCAGCCCCGATGACCAGGTTGACCCAGAAGGGTATCCAGTTCCAGTGGTCAGAGGAGTGTGAGGCGAGCTTTCAGAAGCTCAAGACAGCCTTGACCACCACGCCAGTGTTGATACTACCTACGGGTGCGGGGCCTTATACAGTTTATTGTGACGCATCTCATACAGAGCTTGGAGCGGTATTGATGCAGGATGGTAATGATCTTGAGTTAGCAGCAGTAGTTCATGCCTTAAAGATCTGCATCACTTGACTGTTTTCGTTTGTTTGATCAAGCGGAGGCATTATCTATATGGTGTGACATGTGAGGTGTACACTGATCACAAAAGCCTACAGTACTTGTTCAAGCAGAAGGAGTTGAATCTACGACAACGGAGATGGTTAGAGTTGCTAAAAGACTATGATGTTACTATCTTATATCACCCAGGTAAGGCCAATGTGGTGGCCGATGCTTTGAGTAGAAAGTATGCCAGCATGGGTAGTCTTGCATACATTCCGGTCAGTCAGAGACCATTAGCTCTAGATGTCCAGGCCTTAGCCAACCGGTTCGTGAGATTAGACATTTCTGAGCCTAGCAGAGTGTTAGCCTGCACGGTCGCTCGTTCTTCTTTATTAGAGCGTATCCGTGAGAGGCAATTTGATGATCTTCATTTGCGTGAGTTGAGAGATACAGTACAGCGGGGAGGTGCCACACAGGTAAATCTAGATGATGATGGGGTATTGAAATTGCAGGGTCGAGTTTGTGTGCCCAATGTCGAAGGAATTCGAGAGTTGATCTTAGCGAGGGCCCACAGTTCGCGGTATTCTATTCACCCAGGCGCCGCGAAGATGTACCAGGACTTACGGCAGCACTATTGGTGGCGCAGAATGAAGAAAGATATCGTTGCGTATGTCGCTCGGTGTCTAAATTGTCGGCAGGTGAAATATGAGCACCAGAGACCTGGTGGTGTATTCCAGAGGATTGAAATTCCCGAGTGGAAATGGGAGCGGATCACTATGGACTTCGTTACTGGACTTCTTTTGACTCGGAGGAAATTTGATGCTATTTGGGTCATTGTTGATAGGCTGACCAAATCAGCACACTTTATTCAAGTATTTGTCTCCTACTCGTCGGAGAGGTTAGCGGAGGTTTACATTAGGGAGATTGTTCGTCTCCATGGAGTGCCGGTATCTATTATCTCTGATCGGGGTACGCAGTTTACCTCACGGTTCTGGAGAGCGGTCCAGTAGGAGTTAGGCACCCAGGTTCAGTTGAGTACAACATTTCATCCTCAGACGGATGGCCAGTCCGAGAGGACTATTCAGATTCTAGAAGACATGTTTCGAGCCTGTGTTATTGATTTCAGAGGCTCGTGAGACCAGTTTCTACCATTAGCAGAGTTCGCCTACAATAACAGTTACCAATCTAGCATCCAGATGGCCCCGTATGAGGCGTTGTATGGTAGGTGATGTCGATCACCAGTTGGATGGTTTGAACCGGGAGAGGCTCGATTGTTGGGTACAGACTTAGTTCAGGAGGCCTTACATAAGGTCAAGACTATTTAGGAGAGATTGCGTTCAGCTCAGTCCAGGCAGAAGACTTATGCGGATCGTAAAGTTTGAGATGTGCATTTCATGATTGGTGAACGAGTATTGCTCCGAGTGTCGCCTATGAAGGGCGTGATGAGGTTCGGGAAGAAGGGCAAGCTCGGCCCTAGGTATATTGGTCCATTTGAGATTCTAGACAGAGTGGGAGGGGTGGCTTACAGATTAGCTTTGCCGCCTAGCTTATCAGCCGTGCATCCAGTTTTTTTCACGTATCTATGCTTCGGAGATACCACGGCGATCCCACACATGTGTTAGACTTCTGTACTGTCCAATTGGACAATGATCTATCTTATGAGGAGGAGCCGGTGGCCATTCTAGACCGGTAGGTTTGACAGTTGAGGTCGAAGAGTTATCCTTCTGTGCGTGTTCAGTGGAGAGGTCAGCCTCCTGAGGCGTGTTCAGTCTGATATGCAGAGCCGCTGCCCACACTTGTTTCCTGACTCAGGTACTTCTTTCTTTTGTCCGTTCGAGGACAAACGATTGTTTTAGAGGTGGAGATTGTGACGACCCAAAGGGTCATCACATATTTAATTAATCATTTCGAGCTTCTGAGGCCTTGAAAACCTCATTCTACATTGCCTCTATTTACGTACACGATCCGGGCATGTAGCTGGAAAGATTTTTGTGATAGAAAATATGAATTCTATGAGAAATTTGGATAAAAATGATATTAATATTGATATGGTTGACTTCGGTCAACATTATAGGTAAACGCATCCCGACCCGAGATTGGATGGTCCCGAGAGGTCCGTAGGAAAATATGGGACTTGGACATGCGTCCGGAGTCGAATCCTGAGGCCTAGAGCCCAAATTATGAATTTTTTTATGAAATTGTTTTTGATGTAATTGTTAAAGGAAATGAATTAATTGAGCTTGGTATCGGGCTCGTATTTTGGTTCCGACGCCCGGTACAAGTCTTAAATATTATATATGTGATTTTCTGTAAAGTTTGGTGACATTCGGATGTCGTTTGAGATGTTTCGGACCTTGAGTTCCAAGTTTGAAAGTTTTGAAAACCAAAAGTATGAAAATCATGAATTTGAGGCTTGATTTGATGAAAACGATGTGATCGCACGAACAAGTTCATAATGTGTTTTTGAGGTTGTGTACATGTTTGGTTTGGAGCCCGGGGGCTCGGGTAAAGATTTGATAGGCCGTTGGATTAAATTCTGAAATTTTACACTGCTGGGTTTTCACCCAGCTGTTGGCTTCGCAATTGCGAAGCATTTCTCGCAATTGCGAAGGGGACTGATCAAGGCAGGGCTCGCAAATGCGAACCCTGATCGCAAATGCGAAACCCCTCATGCCCAGCCTTGTTCGCAAATGCGAACAATTGTTCTCAAATGCGAACGTTCCCATGGCCTGCCTATGTTCGCAAATGCGAACAACAGTTCGAAAATACGAACATTCCCTATACTGCCTGTGTTCGCAAATGCGAACCATTGTTCGCAAATGCGAACACTGCCCTATATTGCACGTGTTCGCAAATGCGAACATTAGTTCGCAAATGCGAACACTCCCTTTTTCTGCCAGTGTTCGCAAATGCGAACAAATGTTCGCAAATGCGAACTTCTCAGCCTTAGCTTATTTTTCAAACTCCAGAAATTGGTCGGGGTTCGCAATTGCGAAACCATGTTCGCAAATGCGAACACAGAGAGCTGTAAAACACGATTTTCAATTCATTTCTTCACTTTTTACAAAACAAAAACACCCATTTGCGATTCTTCACGGATTCCTTCTTCATCAAAACAATTGTAAGTCACTTTTTACTTAATTCTTTCAATTCCTAACATCATTAAACATGTTTTTCAATAGAAATCAAAGGTTTTCATGGTAGAATTTCTTGTTTTTGATAGAATATAGGGTTTTTCATAAATTGGGAAATTGGACCTCGAATTGAGGTCCGATTTTGAAACAAATCATATACATGAACTCGTGGGGGATGGGTAACCGGATTTTGGTCCGAACCCCGAGTTCCGACCATGTGGGCCCGGGGTTGAAATTCACAATTCCGGGCAGAATGTTGTAAAAGTTATATTTTGTCTTAAGAATTAGTTTGTTGAGTAGTATTGATGATATTAAATCAATTGTGTATAGATACGATTGGATTGGAGCCAAATTTGAAAGAAAAAGACATTTCCACGAATTGAATTGTTCATAAACATTCGAGGTAAGTGTTTGTTCTATCCTAGCTTGAGGGAATAGGATTATGTGTTATGTGTTATGTGATCGAGTGCGGTGTATGGGCTGTGGTGACGAGCTTCCATACACTGGCGTCTAGTATGACCGTGAGTCGTTGAAAATGCTTATTTTGAGATATATTTACAGATGAATTGTTGAACCTTTGTCAAGTTGTAGAATTGTTATGGTTCTCCCTTGTTGGGACTTGTTGTGAAGATAATTATTGATTGCCCTTGTTGGGACGGTTTATGAATTACTGTTTTTTTCTTTGCCCTTAACTGTGATTGCTATTTGGGTGAGGAAGAGTGATAATGCACGAAGGGTGAGGCCGTGCCATGTTTTATTATTTATGCACGAAGGTTAATGCCGTGCCATGTTTTATTGATTATGCACGAAGGATCATGCCGTGCCCTGTTATTGAACCATGTACGAAGAATCATGCCGTACTATGGATGTGAGGATGAGAGTAAAAGCACGAAGGGTGATGCCTTGTACTTTATTTGCTTATTTGGTGAGGATGAGAGTAAAAGCACGAAGGGTGATGCCGTGCAATTGTTTTCTATTCCTTGACTTGATATTATATGTTTTTCCATTATACTTTGTTTTCCTTGTGAACTTATTAACTGTTGTTAATTGTTGAATTCTTTGAGATATTCCTTATTGTGTTATTACTTGGTTATTTCTTGTTATTATGTGGTATACATATATATTGAATTGCACAGGTTTATGTGGGTGTCTGGTCCTAGGCTTGTCACTACTTCGCCGGGATAGGCCAGGCACTTACCAGCACATGGGGTCGGTTGTGCTGATACTACACTTCTGTGCATTTTTGCACAGGTCCAGGTTACGATCAGGAGCAGCAGCAGCAGTAAATCGATTGCGTGGGAGTTGATCACATTTGAGACCGAGGTAGCTTGCAGACGTCCGCAGGCCCGGCGTCTCTCTCTTTATTTATGTTACTAGCCGTAGTCTCTTTGTTCCGAGACAAACAGAATTATGTTATATTTCTTTCAAACTCTTATGTGTAGTATTCAGTAGTAGTTCGTGAGTTGGTGACTCCACGTATTGGGTAGAGGATTTCAGTATGATTTTTATCTTGTAATTAGTTATTTCTATTTCGATAAAGTATTCCGCATTTGTTTAATTAAAATCGTGTTAAAAACAGGATAGTATGAATACAGTGGCTTGCCTAGCTACCACGAGTAGGCGCCATCACGATCCCGATGTTGGGGGAAAATCCGGGTTGTGACAATACTAGATGCCAGTGTATGGATACTCGTCACCACAGCCCATACACCGCACTCGATCACATAACACATAACACATAATCCTATTCCCTCAAGCTAGGATAGATCAAAGACTTACCTCGAATGTTTATGAACGATTCAATCCGTGGAAATGTCTTTTTCTTTCAAATTTGGCTCCAATCCAATCGTATCTATACACAATTGATTTAATATCATCAATACTACTCAACAAAATAATTCATAGGGCCAATTACAACTTTTACAACATTCTGCCCGGAATAGTGAATATTGACCTCGGGCCCACATGGTCGGAACTCGGGGTTAGGACCAAAATCCGGTTACCCATCCCCCCACGAGTTCATGTATATGATTTGTTTCAAAATCGGACCTCAATTCGAGGTCCAATTTCCTAATTTATGAAAAAATCCTATATTCGTACAAAAACAAGAAATTCTACCATGAAAACCTTTGATTTCTATTGAAAAACATGTTTAATGATGTTAGGAATTGAAAGAATTAAGTAAAAAGTGACTTACAATTGTTTTGATGAAGAAGGAATCCATGAAGAATCGCAAATGGGTGTTTTTGTTTTGTAAAAAGTGAAGAAATGAACCGAAAATCGTGTTTTACAGGTCTCTGTGTTCGCATTTGCGAACATGGGTTCGCAATTGCGAACCCCGACCAATTTCCGGAGTTTGAAAAATAAGCTAAGGCTGGGAAGTTCGCATTTGCGAACTTTTGTTCGCATTTGCGAAGCCAAGGCAAATCGGAGGATTCGCATTTGCAAACATATGTTCGCATTTGCTAACCAGGTTGGCCTCCAGGGACTTTCGCATTTGCGAACATTTGTTCGCATTTGCGAACAAGGATGGGCTGAGGGACTTTCGCATTTGCGAAGAATGCTTCGCATTTCCGAAGCATGCCTTTTCACTGGAGGCCTCGCAATTGCGAGGTTTGGTTCGCATTTGCGAACCTAAACGGTCCTAGGCACCCTTCGCATTTGCGACCAAGGGTTCGCATTTGCGAACCCTGCCTTGACGTGCCACCTTCGCAATTGCGAGAAATACTTCGCAGTTGCGAAGACAACAACTGGGTGAAAAACCAGCAGTGCAAAAATTTAGAATTTCATCCAACGGCCTATCAAATCTTTACCCGAGCTCCCCGGGCTCCAAACCAAACATGTACACAACATCAAAAACACATTATGAACTTGTTCGTGCGATCACATCGCCAATATCACATCATTTTCATCAAATCAAGCCTCAAATTCATGATTTTCATACTTTTGGTTTTCAAAACTTTCAAACTTGGAACTCAAGGTCCAAAACATCTCAAACGACATCCGAATGTCACCAAACTTTACAGAAATCACATATATAATATTTAAGACTTGTACCGGGCGTCGGAACCAAAATACGAGCCCGATACCAAGGTCATTTAATTCATTTCCTTTAACAATTACTTCAAAAACAATTTCATAGAAAAATTCATAACTTGGGCTCTAGGCCTCGAATTCGACTCCGGACGCATGTCCAAGTCCCATATTTTCCTACGGACCTCTCGGGACCACCCAATCTCGGGTCCGGATCCGTTTACCAAAAATGTCGACCGAAGTCAACCATATCAATATTAATATCATTTTTTTCCACATTTCTCATAGAATTCATATTTTCTATCACAAAATCTTTCCGGCTACATGCTCGGATTGTGCACGTAAATTGAGGCAACATGGAATGAGGTTTTCAAGGCCTCGGAAGCTCGAAATGATTAATAAAATAAGTGATGACCCTTTGGGTCGTCACACATCCTCCACCTCTAAAATAATTGTTCGTCCTCGAACGGACAAGAGAAGGAAGTACCTGAGTCGGGGAACAAATGTGGGTAGTGGCTCCGCATATCAGACTTGGACTCCCAGGTCGATGCCTCAGGAGGCTGACCTCTCCATTGAACACGCACGGAAGGATAACTCTTTGACCTCAACTGTCGAACCTACCGGTCTAGAATGGCCACTGGCTCCTCCTCGTAGGATAGATCATTGTCCAATTGGACAGTACTGAAGTCTAACACATGTGTGGGATCGTCGTGGTATCTCCGAAGCATAGATACATGAAAAACTGGATGCACGGCTGATAAGCTAGGCGGCAAAGCTAATCTGTAAGCCACCCCTCCCACTCTGTCTAGAATCTCAAATGGACCAATTTACCTAGGGCTGAGCTTGCCCTTCTTCCCGAACCTCATCACGCCCTTCATAGGAGAAACTCGGAGCAATACTCGTTCACCAACCATGAAATCTACATCTCGAACCTTACGATCCGCATAAGTCTTCTGCCTGGACTGAGCTGAACGCAATCTCTCCTGAATAGTCTTGACCTTATCCAAGGCCTCCCGAACTAAGTCTGTACCCAACAACCGAGCCTCTCCGGTTCAAACCATCCAACTGGTGATCGACATCGCCTACCATACAATGCCTCATACGGAGCCATCCGGATGCTAGATTGGTAGCTGTTATTATAGGCGAACTCTGCTAATGGCAGAAACCGGTCCCACGAGCCTCCGAAATCAATAACACAGGGCTCGAAGCATGTCCTCTAGAATCCGAATAGTCCTCTCGGATCGGCCATCCGTCCGAGGATGAAATGTCGTACTCAACCGAACCCGGGTGCCTAACTCCTGCCTGGACCGCTCTCCGGAACCGCGAGGTAACTGCGTACCCCGATCGGAGATAATAGATATCGGAACTCCATGGAGACGAACAATCTCCCTAATGTAAACCTCCGCTAACCTCTCCGACGAGTAGGAGACAGACACTCTGGAATAAAGTGTGCTGATTTGGTCAGCCTATCAACAATGACCCAAATAGCATCAAATTTCCTCAGAGTCAAAGGAAGTCTAGTAACGAAGTCCATAGTGATCCACTCCCATTTCCACTCGGGAATTTCAATCCTCTAGAATACACCACCGGGTCTCTGGTGCTCATATTTCACCTGCTGACAATTTAGACACCGAGCGACATACGCAACAATATCTTTCTTCATTCCGCGCCACCAATTGTGTTGCCGTAAGTCCTGGTACATCTTCGCGGTGCCTGGGTGAATAGAATACCGCGAACTGTGGGCCTCTGCTAAGATCAACTCTCGAATCCCTTCGACATTGGGCACACAAACTCGACCCTGCAATTTCAATACCCCATCATCATCTAGATTTACATGTGTGGCACCTCCCCGCTGTATTGTATCTCTCAACTCACGCAAATGAGGATCATCAAATTGCCTCTCACGGATACGCTCTAATAAAGAAGAACGAGCGACCGTGCGGGCTAACACCCTGCTAGGCTCAGAAATGTCTAATCTCACGAACCGGTTGGCTAAGGCCTGAACATCTAGAGCTAATGGTCTCTGACTGACCGGAATATATGCAAGACTACCCATGTTGGCATACTTTCTACTCAATGCATCGGCCACCACATTGGCCTTACTTGGGTGATATAGAATAGTAACATCATAGTCCTTCAGCAACTCTAACCATCTCCGCTGTCGTAGATTCCACTCCGTTTGCTTGAACAAGTACTGTAGGCTTTTGTGATCAATGTACACCTCACATGTCACACCATATAGATAATGCCTCCGGATCTTTAAGGCATGAACCATTGCTGCCAACTGAAGATCATGAACTGGATAATTATTCTCATGTATTTTTAGCTGTCTCGAAGCATAAGAAATAACATTACCATGCTGCATCAATACCTCTCCAAGTCCTGTACGGGACGCATCACAGTAAACTGTATAAGGCCCTGCACCCGTCGGTAGTATCAGCACTGGTGCTGTAGTCAAGGCTGTCTTGAGCTTATGAAAGCTCGCCTCACACTCATCTGACCACTGGAACTGGGCACCCTTCTGGGTCAACCTGTTCATCGGGGCTGCAATAGAAGAAAACCCCTCTACAAATTGACGGTAGTAACCTGCTAACCCCAAGAAACTCCGGATCTCAGTCACTGAAGCTGGTCGAGGCCAATTCTGGACTGCCTCAATCTTCTTTGGGTCTACCTGAATACCTTCCACTGATACAATGTGACCCAGAAATGCTACCGAACTCAGCCAGAACTCACATTTAGAAAATTTGGCATATAGTCGGTTATCTTTCAGAGTCTGAAGAACCACTTTGAGGTGCTGCCCGTGCTCTTCCTAGCTGCGGGAGTACACCAGGATGTCATCTATGAAAGACTATCACGAACAGATCTAAGTAAGGCCCGAATACCCGATTCATCAACTCCATGAATGCTGCTGGGGCATTGGTCAACCCGAAGGACATGACCAAGAACTCATAATGCCCATATCTAGAGCGAAAAGCTATCTTAGGAATGTCAGCCGCCCTGATCTTCAGCTGATGGTGGCCTGACCTCAAGTCTATCTTAGAGAATACCCTCACTCCTTGGAGCTGGTCAAACAAATCATCAATCCTCGGCAGTGGATATTTATTTTTGATAGTCACCTTGTTTAACTGCCAGTAATCAATACACATCCGCATCGAGCCATCCTTCTTCTTTACAAATAATACAGGTGCTCCCCAGGGGGAAACACTGGGCCTGATAAAGCCCTTCTCAAGAAGGTCCTGCAACCGATCTTTCAACTCTTTTAGTTCCGGCGGGGCCATACGATAGGGTGGAATAGAGATGGGCTGAGTGCCCGGTGCCAAATCAATACAGAAATCAATATCCCTGTCGGGTGGCATGCCCGGCAGGTCTGAAGGGAAAACCTCAGGAAACTCCCGTACAATGAGGACTGACTCAATAGAAGGAACCTCTGCGCTGGAATCACGAACATAAGCCGGATAAGCTAGACACCCCTTCTCGACCATGCGTCGAGCCTTAACATAGGAACTAACAGTGCGAACGGAGTGGCTTGAGGTACCCTTCCACTCTAGTCGGGGTGATTATGGCAAGGCTAAGGTCACCGTCTTAGCATGGAAATCAAGAATAGCATGGTATGGGGACAACCAGTCCATCCCCAATATGACATCAAAATCTACCATATCCAAAAGCAACGGATCAACACGGGTCTCAAGACCCCCAAATATAACTACGCACGAACGATGCACCCGGTCGACTGCAATGGAGTCACCCACCGGTGTAGCCACGTAAACTGGAATATCCGGAGCATAGCTGGGCACGGCCAAATATGGTGCAAAGTAGGAAGACACATAGGAATATGTAGATACGGGGTCAAATAATACCGAAGCACCTCCGCCACACACAAGAATAGTACTCGTAATTACGGCATCCGATGCCTCTGCCTTGGCCTGGTCGGTAAAGCATAGAATCGGGGATCCGCACTTCCCCTCCGAGCTGCGTCTCTAGGACGACCATCAACCGGCCGACCTCTACCTCTTGGCTGGACGGTCTCCGCCTCTGCGGTCTCGACCTCCACCTCTATAATCTCTACCCCCGCCTGCGGCTGGCTGGGGCGGGCTGAGGGTCGGCTGGGGCTTGAATCATAGGACGACGACCTCGGCTGTCGAGAGTTGCCCGCTGCTAGAGGGCAATTCTGATAAAATGACTCGGGTCACCACAATCGTAGCAACTCTTGGGCTGATAGGGCTGCTGGCCCTGACGAACCGAATGGCCTCCACGAACACTTTGAAGAGGCCGAGCATTAATAGGAGGCTGGGTCTGAATAATGCCCACGAAAACCGCGATCACCGGGTCCACCCTGTGAAGCCTGAAGGGCGGAATGAAAAGGCCTGGAGGACCGGCCTCTATCAAAGGATTCTCTGCCACCAGAGGAAGAAGCACCAAACCTACCCGAATGACGAGGCCTCTTATCCGAAGAATAACCGCCTCCTCTAGCGAGAGCCATCTCAACTCTGCGTGCTGCATTTGCTGTCTCCTGAAATGATATGTCACTCCCCACGCCCATAGCCATCTGGAGTCTAATTGGGTGATTAAGCCCATCTATAAACCAGTGGACCCTCTCCCGTTCTGTGGGAAGTATCACCACTGCATGACGAGCCAAATCGACAAATCTCGTCTCATATTGTGTGACCGTCATAGTGCCCTGATGGAGGCGCTCAAACTGCCTCCGAAGTACATCCCGCTGAGTAGCAGGGAGAAACTTCTCCAGAAATAGCTCCGCAAACTGGTCCCATGATAAAGCTGGGGACCCTGCTAGTCGAGTCAAGCAATAATCTCTCCACCAAGTCTTGGCGGATCCTGCAAGCCTGAATGTACAGAAGTCAACTCCATTTGACTCCACGATCCCCAAAGTCTTGAGAATCTCATGGCAACTGAATAAGAAGTCCTGAGGATCCTCTGATGTGGCTCCACTGAATGTGGTGGTAAATAGCTTGGAGAACCGATCAAGCCTCCATAACGAATCAGAAGTCATGGCCGCTCCATCACCTGCATGAGCTGTGGTACCTGACTGAGTGGCCACAGCTGGCTGAACCACTGGTGCC
>JASVEL010008547.1:0-29057 GCA_032618575.1 Nicotiana noctiflora
ACAACTGTGGCTCTATGTGTAAAGAGTATCTAAAACAACGAAATGAAGGAAAACATCTACTAGAACTATCAGAATAGAAGGAGGGCCTCCGGATCCGCGGACGTAGCAGAACATACCTCGAGGTCTCCAAGTGTGCTGCTGATATCACCTAAGATGAGCCTGTCCTGATGTACCTGGATCTGCACAACAAAAGTGTGTAGAAGAGTAGCATGAGTACACCACGGCGGTACTCGGTAAGTGCCAAGCCTAACCTCGATGGAGTAGTGACGAGGAAGGTCAGGGCCCTACTGAGAGAACAATAATATAATGATGATAACAATAATAAGCAGCTTAAATAATTATGAATCTGAATGACGACAGTAAAGTGATTTCCGCAACCGTCTACAATGTAAGCTAGCAGCAAGTAAATAACTAAATAAAAACTCAATCAAGCAAGTCCAGGACTCGTGGGAATCGAACCCACAATCCCATTGACAGAAAACTTCGGGTCTCCGGAATCGAACCCGCAGTCCCATATCTCAATAAATAATCAATAACTCGGGATCTCCGGAATCGAACCCGCAGTCCCTACCAATAACTCAAGATCTCGGAATCGAACCCGTAGTCCCTACCAATAACTCAGGATCTCGGAATCGAACCCGTAGTCCCTACCAATAACTCGAGATCTCGGGAATCGAACCCGTAGTCCCTACCAATAACTCAGGGATCTCGGAATCGAACCCGTAGTCCCTACCAATAACTCAGGATCTCGGGAATCAAACCCGTAGTCCCTACCAATATCACGCCGGGTCTCTGGGAATCGAACCCACAACCCCTGGGTCTCCGGGAATCGAACCCGCAGTCCACAAACAATATCACTCCGGGTCTCCGGGAATCGAACCCACAGCCCTGGGATCTCCGGGAATTGAACCCGCAGTCCACAAACACATCAAATAAAGAAAACACACAGAGAGAATATAATATGTTAAATTACAACTTCATCAAAATTAGTGCCAACAATTTATCAAGAGTTCAAGTAAATCAACTAGGCAATTAAACATGTTGAATCCTAGCTAATCATGCTTTTCAAAGTAATACCGGGTAATGGTAACGCTTTTATCAGCTAAGAGCAGGAATATCACTAATCGGACAATTCAAGTAAAGTGTGTTACAACAACCAACGCATGTACACGCCCGTCACCTCGCGTACAAGGCATTTAAACTATCACATAATATCCTAGGGGTGAAAGTTCCCCCACACGAGGTTAGACAAGCCACTTACCTCGACTCCGTTACAAAACCGCTAAGAGACAACTCTCTTGCCATGAATGTCGGGCTCCACACGCGTAGTATCTAATAAAACCAATTACACAGTATAAATAACATCGCAAGTAACTAACTACAATGATAAAATTACAGCTACGGCGCGAAAGTGGGTGAAATGACCAAAATACCCCTGAATCCATCGGCTTGGAATTAAAATATTTTTATGTTTTCAGAACCCTCGTACTCTCACGAGTCTAACCATATAAAAATCTCCCAAATCGGACCACAAATGGCCCTCCAAATCCCAAATTTAAAGTTTTTGCTCCAAGCCCTAATTTCTTACAATTTTGCTATGTTTTCATAAATTTCAAGGATGATTCTTCAATAAAATCATGTATTTAGTTCATAGGACTTACCTCTAATCAATTCTTGCAAAAACCCCTTCAATTCTCGTCCAAAAGCTCTCAAGAATGACCAAAAATGGTGGAAAAATGGGTTTGGTTCGCGGATGAAATGTTTTAAAACATTCTGTCCAGGTATTTTGTTCACTGCAATCGCGGGCAATGCTTCGCGATCGCGGAGAACAAATTTCTGGCCTAAAAATTACCCTTCGCGATCGCGGGAAATGCCTCGCGATCGCGGTGAACAAGTTCCAGTTCCTCCGGACAGGCTTCAGTAAAATGGCCATAACTTTTTACACACAACTCCAAATGATGAATGGTTTGATGTTCTGGAAACTAGACACACAGGGCTATAACATTCATTTGTTGATCATTTCCTGAATCCTTATACATTGCGAGATACAAGCTTCCAAATCCATTTATGTGTTTTATATATCCTTCTCGGACAGCATAGAGTGTAACGTACATAACTTTTTCTACAAATTTCAAAATGAGGATTTCTTTAGCTTTCTGAAAACTAGACACGATGAGCTACAACTTTCGTTTTTGAATCACCTCAAAATACCTTTTAGATAAAAAGATATGATCTTCCAAAGTAGGGCCTGCGCGACAGAAATCTCTTCTTCGCGATCGCGAAGCCATCTACGCGATCGCGATTCATTAGTTCATTTCTCAGATTTTACTCACCGCGATCGCGACCAATACCCCGCGATCGCGTAGAGCACTGCTGTAGCCAAAAACCAGCAGTGAAAAATGGCCTAGAAATGGTCCGAAACCACCCCGAAACTCACCCGAGGCCCCCGGGACCTCAACCAAAAACACCAACACTTCCTATAACCTTATTCAAACTTGTTCTAATCATCAAAACACGTCTAAAAACATCAAAATCCATAATTCACATCGAATTCAAGCCTAAATTTCTTAAAACTTTCCGAATTGCACATTCGATATAAAACCCGACCAAACGACGTCCGAATGACCTGAAAATTTGCGGACATATCCAAAATCACATAACGAAGCTACGGAAATTGTCGGAATTCCATTCCGACCCCCGGATCAAAATCTCACCTATCGTTCGGATTCGCCAAAATTTCAACCTTCGGTATTTCAAGCCTAATTGAGCTACGGACCTCCAAAATACTTTCCGAACGCGCTCCCAACCCCAAAATCACCTAACGGAGCTAATGGAACCATCGGATTTCCGTTTCGAGGTCGTCTTAACACTGTTCCGGCTACGGGCCATTTTCTAACTTTAAAGCTCTCATTTAGGGACTAAGTGTCCCAAAATACTCCAAATTTCAGAACCGACTCTCCCGGCAAACCACAATAGCATAAAAGAAGTTAGGGGAACAGTTAAATTGGGGATTGGGGCGTAATTTTCTAAAACGACCGGCCGGGTCGTTACATCTTCCCACACTTAAAAGATTCGTTCGTCCTCGAACGGGCATAGAAAACATACCCGGAGTAGTGAAAAGATGAGGGTACTGGCTACGCATATCCTGCTCAGTCTCCCAAGTCGCCTCCTCGACCGGCTGGCCCCGCCACTGAACC
Source organism: Nicotiana noctiflora (assembly GCA_032618575.1). Taxonomy (NCBI): domain Eukaryota; kingdom Viridiplantae; phylum Streptophyta; class Magnoliopsida; order Solanales; family Solanaceae; genus Nicotiana; species Nicotiana noctiflora. The sequence goes on from JASVEL010008547.1 coordinate 3,198, forward strand.
TTTACCGAAGCGATGTTCTTTGACCTTAGCTTTCCGACCTGCCTGTCTAGAATGGCTACTGGCTCCTCAACATAAGACAGATCCTTGTCTAGCTGAACAGAAGTGAAATCTAACACATGCGACAGGTCATCATGGTATCTCCGGATCATGGAGACATGAAATACGGGATGGACTCCGGCTAGGCCTGGGAGGTAAGGCCAACTCATAAGCAACCTCCCCAACATGCCTCAAAATCTCAAAAGTGCCAATAGATCTAGGACTCAGCTGGGCACATTAGCCTGATATAATCTGAAGATATTCCCTCTTGTTCAACAATTAAGTCTTAGAGCCTAATTCCAACATCCGGAATTCTATGTCAGGCTTGTTTTCATCAAGAGATCACTCAATATTCCTCAAACGCCGTCCTCAAACATGACTGCATAACCTTGCTGGATTCTTACCTTGCAACACAAAATCCACAGGACCACGATAATATTTCATGATCAAATTAGCCAAAAATTCAACGTATCGGATGCTCCCATTGCACCTCACGATCTACATAGGTCTCGTTCCAACTTTTACAATACTGACACGACGGAAGAGGTGTGCCGATATCCATAACCAACTACTGAATCAACAATTCATTGGGTCTATACTCCTGACAGGATCCATTACCTTGTCCTAAACTAGAGGATGATCATTTCCTCTATAATATACTTCATATAATCAGTTTGCACTGAGCCCAAATCACATAATCTCATCTCACCCAGTACGAACTGCTCAGGCGATAAGCCACATCAGACATAATCAAAAGTTCCACAAGATGACACAATGTGCCAGTAGGCTACTAATTCGTATGTGTTACAAAAGGAAGGCGAACACTAGAGAGAACTATTCAACTCTCACACTAACATGTACCTCCTCAGAAAATAGGAAACGGAACACATAAAAGCAATTATAGACACTAAAATAAACATCACACTGTTGCGGCGTGCAACCCGATCCCAACAATATGACCATGGCGGCGTGCCACCCGATCCCAACAATATAACCATGGCGGCGTGCCACCCGATCCCAACAATATAGACTCACACAAAGAGTCATATGTCGAGTTGAATAGCTCATCACATCAAAATACTGAATATCGATCATAAGCACACTAAGGTGCATGATATCAGACTCAATGAAAACATATAGCGCTATAGGCTATGAACTCAAGCACAACCGAGGTGCGACATAAGATATGAGCCTCAAGAGCCATCATGCTCATATAACATCACCGCTGAGCGGAACCTCAACACATAAGGAACTTACCAAGCCGTCGCACACTCATACGGCGCAATATATCTTTACTTGAATTAACTAACCGCGAAATAAGACCGCGACTATCCCTCCATAAAGGGCGCATTGCCGGAAGAAACATAACTGGCCTGACGCAAGGCTCACTTCCACATTTAAATCTAACCACCGACCTTAAGTCTATCCTGGTCGTGCCAAGCTAAGTCAATAATATTTCACAGGTCTATAACCCACTAAGCAGAGTGCCCTCCAGGCATAAGTTCTCAAATGGATGATATCACCAAAATCCTCACACTTGGTTTAAATTTCTAACCAATCAAGTGACTACAAGTCACACCTATACAATCTTCTTGTGGGTCAAGCTCCCACCATCTTCTGAATAATTAAACGGGCCTGCACATTCAACCCACCGGTTGTACTAACACTGAAAAGTGATCAGGAGTCCCTAACCGGGATGCAAAGCCTTTCTCATAGAACACCGATCTCAAATGATACCGATGTTAATACCCATCTTACTCAAAACACTGAAACTCCTTTCCTGCTCATCCGAGCTCTTTATATCACATTCATTGACCAAACCGTGACCCTGGGTCCTTACTTCAAATTTCATACTACTCACTGCATATCACGTGCCGATATACGGTAGACACAATTTCCATCATAGCTCTAGAACTGACGATAGGCTAATATTACATCACATAAGACTTTCCATTTAGCTCACTGTAGGAGAACTATAACAACATACGGCGAATTCTCATAACCATCAAATATGCCAATCTCTAAGTAGTGGTCCAAGCCAACATAACCCTTCCCGAGATCTGCCTACTCATAACAGGCCCTTAACAGAAGAATACTTCAGAATTACATCAATCACCGCGACCGACAAGTCTCAAATGCACCGCCACAAATCACATGCATAATTCGATCACGTTGCATGAATCGACCATTGACACCAATACGCCAACTCAACTATGGCTGATCAATCTACTTCCTTCCAGGTTATCCTTGATTGCCTTAGAAATGTTAATATCTTCCTTCAATACCTAACTTATTCCAACCGCACTTACCCCGAGTGACCTTAAATCACGAGGCCATGCTATCTCAAGAACGACGACCATTTCATGTCTCTCAAATACTACACCACAAGTCAAAACATCATAGATCGTTTTGTGCCTTTCTTCATAAGTTGCTTTCAAAGCTTGAGCCTCAACTGTACTTATAGACTCAGAATTATCGGGCACCACACTTTACCTCTTGAATTCACTAGGACCGCTATTGAGAACCATCCGGTTCTAACTTGCCCCAGTACGCAACCAACTCTACTGAATTTCTTTATAACATATGAATACCCTCTCGATAAAGCACCCAGCGGAATCACTTCCCGCGAAGCCTGCACCTATACGAGGCATAAATCATAAATTTTCCCTCAAGTTTGAACATGAGCCAGTAAGGCTAACCATAACATGCATTCAACAATTCATATACGCTAACATCCATAATTCACACAGGTAATTAACCATGCAACCCAATCTTAAGTGGTGGGACTCTCCCACTTAGCCCAATGCCACTATTACACGACTCTCGAACACATTAGAACCATTCTCTCGAGTCATTTACTATTATTCAACTGCAACTGACTTGATCCAACGAATATAACCACATGTGCTCTATTAGCACTCTAACATCATAGGGTATGACCTCATCCCAATACAACCAAACATCTTCTCGCTCCATGCACCGAGCATTCTCTACCAACAACATCTTAAAACATACTATGATTCACACACGCCTACGAAGCACCATGTAGCCTTTGTCAAATATTTCCCTGCTGATAATAAAATGCAGGGTTTATTAGGGACACATGAACATCTAAAGTCCCAACATTATACCATACGAGCCTCAACTCTTGCCCATCCGCAAGTTTTCCAGAACTTTTGAATAGCACCTAAATACATCGCAGGCCAAATCTGATATGACACATGACCCATAATTACATCGTTGATAGTGAAATCCTTTCACTTGACACGAAGCCTTAAGATACATCTTGCTAATCCATGATACTAGCCCTTAACATTCGTACGTCTTCATCATAAAACAAGCCAAAGGCATTCGTTTGGTACATGTCCTTCTTAAGACAGTTAAACTCATTTTTTTTTCCAGTATCTCTGCTGGCTGAATCCTTCGCTAAATAGATATCTCATATGAACCATATAGTCTTTATTACCACCTAACTATCTTTAGATCTACATCCACCTTGTGATTCTACCTTTACTGTGACGATTAGGCAGTTAAGTAAACCTTCTCAAGACCATACTTATCAACTGAATGTCAGAACCTATTGTACCCCCATGTGCACAATTGAAGATCTCTCAATTCTCTTGCATTATCGATATGGATGTCACGTGGTAACAATGGTTGAGTAAATTCTTGACTCCCTTGAAATCCCTCTGCAGCGTCACGAACCGTCGGCGCATACTTGATACCGAGTGCGCAATTTCAATACACGAGTGGATGCAAAAGAACATATGACATAGGCTCCAACCGAATAAATGGCGCACGATAAGGAATTCAAAGAATTGAAGAGTTTCCTAAACAGTTACATAGCCTCTCGTAGATAAATACAGACGTCTCCGTATCGATCAGCGAGAATATAAGTAACCGGTCTGTGCCCCGTGACTCCTACGAACCTAGAGCTTTGATACCAACTTGTCACAACCCTAGTTCACCAATCGTGAACATGTCGTGACGGCACCCAGTCCCCACGACTAGGTAAGCCTAACACTTTGCGGAATGTACAAGTTTATGAACTTTAAACAAGAAATAGCGGAAAAAGATATAAATAGGAATGTAATCCGTGCCGCTTGGCACATACACTCGTCAACACACCGCATAAAAATACCACCAAGACCCGGAATCCCACGGGTAACACAGACTAAAAGAAATACAACTGTGGCTCTATGTGTAAAGAGTATCTAAGACAACGAAATGAAGGAAAACATCTACTAGAACTATCAGAATAGAAGGAGGGCCTCCGGATCCGCGGACGTAGCAGATCATACCTCGAGGTCTCCAAGTGTGCTGCCGATATCACCTAGTATGGGCCTGTCCTGATGTACCTGGATCTGCACAACAAAAGTGTGCAGAAGAGTAGCATGAGTACACCACGGCGGTACTCAGTAAGTGCCAAGCCTAACCTCGATGGAGTAGTGACGAGGAAGGTCCGGGCCCTACTGAGAGAACAATAATATAATGATGATAACAATAATAAGCAGTTTAAATAATAATGAATCTGAATGACGACAGTAAAGTGATTTCTGCAACCGTCTACAATGTAAGCTAGCAGCAAGTAAATAACTAAATAAAAACTCAATCGGCAAGTCCAGGACCTGTGGGAATCGAACCCACAGTCCCATTGACAGTACCTCTGGGTCTCCGGGAATCGAACCCGCAACCCATATCTCAATAAATAATCAATAACTCAGGATCTCCGGGAATCGAACCCGCAGTCCCTACCAATAACTCAAGATCTCGGGAATCGAACCTGTAGTCCCTACCAATAACTCAGGATCTCGGGAATCGAACCCGTAGTCTCTACCAATAACTTAGGATCTCGGGAATCGAACCCGTAGTCCGTACCAATAACTCGGGATCTCGGGAATCGAACCCGTAGTCCCTACCAATAACTCGAGATCTCGGGAATCGAACCCGTAGTCCCTACCAATATCACGCCGGGTCTCTGGGAATCGAAACCACAGCCCTGGGTCTCCGGGAATCGAACCCGCAGTCCACAAACAATATCACTCCGGGTCTCTGGGAATCGAACCCACAGCCCTGGGATCTCCGGGAATTGAACCCGCAATCCACAAACACATCAAATAAAGAAAACACACAGAGAGAATATAATATGTTAAATTACAACTTCATCAAAATTAGTGCCAACAATTTATCAAGAGTTCAAGTAAATCAACTAGGCAATTAAACATGTTGAATCCTAGCTAATCATGCTTTTCTAAGTAATACCGGTTAATGGTAACGCTTTAATCAACTAAGAGCAGGAATATCACTAATCGGACAATTCAAGTAAAGTGTGTGTTACAACAACCAGCGCATGTACACGCCCGTCACCTCGCGTACAAGGCATTTAAACTATCACATAATATCCTAGGGGTGAAAGTTCCCCCACACGAGGTTAGACAAGCCACTTACCTCGACTCCGGTACAAAACCGCTAAGCGACAACTCTCTTGCCGCAAATGTCCGACTCCGAGTGGCCCGAATCTAGTCAAACCAATTACACAGTATAAATAACATCGCAAGTAACTAACTACAATGATAAAATTACAGCTACGACGCGAAAGTGGGTGAAATGACCAAAATACCCCTGAATCCATCGGCTTGGAATTAAAATATTTTTATGTTTTCAGAACCCTCGTACTCTCACGAGTCTAACCATATAAAAATCTCCCAAATCGGACCATAAATGGCCCTCCAAATCCCAAATTTAAAGTTTTTGCTCCAAGCCCTAATTTCTTACAATTTTGCTATGTTTTCATAAATTTCAAGGATGATTCTTCAATAAAATCATGTATTTAGTTCATAGGACTTACCTCTAATCAATTCTTGCAAAAACCCCTTCAATTCTCGTCCAAAAGCTCTCAAGAATGACCAAAAATGGTGGAAAAATGGGTTTGGTTCGCGGATGGAATGTTTTTAAACATTCTGCCCAGGTATTTTGTTCACTGCGATCGCGGGAAATGCTTCGCGATCGCGGAGAACAAATTCTTGGCCAAAAATTACCCTTCGCGATCGCGGGAAATGCCTCGCGATCGCGGTGAACAAGTTCCAGTTCCTCCGGACAGGCTTCAGTAAAATGGCCATAACTTTTTACACACAACTCCAAATGATGAATGGTTTGATGTTCTGGAAACTAGACACACAGGGCTATAACTTTCATTTGTTGATCATTTCCTGAATCCTTATACATTGCGAGATACAAGCTTCCAAATCCATTTATGTGTTTTAGATATCCTTCTCGGACAGCATAGAGTTTAACGTACATAACTTTTTCTACAAATTTCAAAATGAGGATTTCTTTAGCTTTCTGAAAACTAGACACGATGAGCTACAACTTTCGTTTTTGAATCACCTCAAAATACCTTTTAGATAAAAAGATATGATCTTCCAAAGTAGGGCCTGCGCGACAGAAATCTCTTCTTCGCGATCGCGAAGCCATCTACGCGATCGCGATTCATTAGTTCATTTCTCAGATTTTACTCACCGCGATCGCGACCAATACCCCGCGATCGCGTAGAGCACTGCTGTAGCCAAAAACCAGCAGTGAAAAATGGCCTAGAAATGGTCCGAAACCACCCCGAAACTCACCCGAGGCCCCCGGACCTCAACCAAAAACACCAACACTTCCTATAACCTTATTCAAACTTGTTCTAATCATCAAAACACGTCTAAAAACATCAAAATCCATAATTCACATCGAATTCAAGCCTAAATTTCTTAAAACTTTCCGAATTGCACATTCGATCTAAAACCCGACCAAACGACGTCCGAATGACCTGAAAATTTGCGGACATATCCAAAATCACATAACGAAGCTACGAAAATTGTCGGAATTCCATTCCGACCCCCGGATCAAAATCTCACCTATCGTTCGGATTCGCCAAAATTTCAACCTTCGGTATTTCAAGCCTAATTGAGCTACGGACCTCCAAAATACTTTCCGAACGCGCTCCCAACCCCAAAATCACCTAACGGAGCTAATGGAACCATCGGATTTCCGTTTCGAGGTCGTCTTAACACTGTTCCGGCTACGGGCCATTTTCTAACTTTAAAGCTCTCATTTAGGGACTAAGTGTCCCAAAATACTCCAAATTTCAGAACCGACTCTCCCGGCAAACCACAATAGCATAAATGAAGTTAGGGGAACAGTTAAATTGGGGATTGGGGCGTAATTTTCTAAAACGACCGGCCGGGTCGTTACAATCAACAACAAAGCTAAACTGTATAATCACCCCAAAGATCTAGGGTCACGAGTCTAGAGCCTCTAAACATGATCGGATAACAATATCTAAACCAAACACTCAAGTATGAATAATGTATATACAAAGGAAAACTAGAATAAGAAGAGAAGCCAGGTCCTGCGAACGCCAGCAGCTACCTCAGCAACTCGGATAAATACTGATAAAAGCTGGAGTGCTCGTCTATCCCTCCTGTGTACCTGAATCTGCACACAAAGGTGCAGGCAGTAGAGGTGAGTACTAAGTACTCAATGAGTAATAAATATATACAAGTAGTTGAAAGTAAGAAATCCATAGAATACCACATAATGAAGCTAAACTACAGTCTGCTTCCACCTACGAACTAACATCAACAGTACAATACAGCTACCACAGAATAATTCAATAGATAAAGATGCAATGCAATGCACATAACCGCTACGGCGTGTAGCTCGATCCATTTAACGTCGACGGCGCTCACTAGGGGTGTGTACAGACTCCGGAGGGGCTCCTACAGCCCAAGCGCAATACCGCTGCGGCGTGCAGCCCGAACCTCATATCATAATAACTGCAGCGTGAAGCCCGATCCATCCTCAGTCCAAAACAAGCAGATAAGTCACAAAAACAGTTCATTTTTCTTAATTCCAGTTCCCAGTTCATAATTTATGAAAAGTACTTTAACTTTTATTTAATTTACAAAAACCGATGACTTAACATTTCAATACTGTGATTTCAAATTCCAGGACTGAGATCAGTGATTAAGCAAGTATAGCTATCACAAAAATACTATCCCCTAGGGATGCTACAGGTCGGCACAAGGCCCCAAACAAGGCTTACAGCCCACAAATATGCAAACACAGCGTATTTCCATCACTAATAGCATATTTTTCATATCCGGGATGGACCAAGTCTCAATCCCCAGTCACAATCAGTCCCGCACCTGCCACGGGGTGCGAGCCACGCCCTACTGGCGTCACAATGTGCTAAGCCGGGGTTTCGAACCCTCAGGCTACCATATACACAAACTACTCACCTTTAGCCAGTCGTAGACTCGTCCGCAATGCCTTTTCCTTTGAATTTCGCCTTCACGTGCGTAGAATCTAGTCAAACCACAACGATTATATCAAATACGGGTCAAAGAAACATAACCCAATTCAATTTACATGAAAAACTCATAATTACGCTAAGTTGGTAAAACCCGACTTTTGGTACGCTGCTCAAAAAATTACGAAATTTATACCAACGTGTTCCTCGTCTCGCCACGAGTCCGTTCATATAAAATTTATCGAAATCGGAGTTCGAATGGCCTTTCAAAATCCAAAAATTCGTTTTCATGATTTAGGCCCTAATTCTTCACAAATTCTACCCAATTTCAGAAATTTTGGTGCTGATTCTAGCATAAAATCATGTTTTTAATTCAAGAAACTTACCTCCAGCGATTACCCATTGATTTCTCTCTTAAAAATCGCCTCAGAAGCTTCTTCCCTTTCCAAAATTGGAAGAAAACTCGACCTGCTCATTATCGGTATACTGTTCACACATTTTACTGCTCCCAATGGATTCCTTGTGAAATTCTAATGAATTTAGGCTTTTGAATCACTCAATTTGACCTTATAATGAAGGAGATATGTAGGTTTTAAGATTTGAAATAGTGCAGGTTTTTAATACGCCGTCTGGGGCAATTTCGTCATTAACCTGAAAATCTGGCCAACCTTAATAAAATAGCCATAAAATCCTCATACGATGTCCAAATTCGATGATTCTTTTTGCTACGGGTCCGTAATTAAGATACGGATTTACTGCTTCATTCAAAAAAGTAATAAAGTGCTTATTTGTTCAATATGATACCCCTTTATGTCCAAAAATAAGACGTTGAAACATTAATTAAGAGCGTGATCACAACCCGAAACACATCCGAGGCCTCCGGAACCTCAACCAAAGGCACCAACATATCCAAAAGTATCATCCAAACTTTTTCCAATCATCAAAACACACCTAACAACACTGAAATCATCAATTCACATCGGATTCAGGCCTAAGTTCTTTAAAAACTACCGAAACTAACATTTGATCTAAAACCCGACTTAAACACCTCCACATGACCTGAAATTTTGCACGCATATCCAAAATCACATAACGGAGCTACTGCAACTCTTGGGATTTCGTTCTGAGCCCCGGATCAAAATCTCACCTACCGTTCGGATTTCGCCAAAATTCAACCTTAGCCAATTCAAGCCTAAGACTACACCGGACCTCCGAATTCGATTCAGATTGCTCTCCTAAGTCATAAATGATCCCCCAAAACTAGTCGAATCATCAGATTTCTATTCCAAACTATCTAACTCATTGGTCAACATTCAGTTGACTTTTCCAACCTATTCTTCTCATAAAGAGATTTATGGCCTTATTTCTATCTAAATTCTCACCGATTTGCTTCTAACTCTCCAAACACATATAAATTAGCATATTAAAGTGTTAAATGAAGAAAATGGGGCACTAACTCCCATAACGACGGGTCGGGTCATTACATTCTCCCCAACTTAAACATACGCTCGTCCTCGAGCGTACCCAGAGTTGTACTAGAAGCAACCCAATAGCTGAATGACCTTACCAAGCATATATTCGGGGTGGTACCACGTCACCCTATCTATCATAAGTCCGATAATACAATATAGCTGAACTTCCGCAGTCCATCTGAACCATAGACCGCATTGCACTTTCCGAAATCATATACCAAATTCGACTCCCACGTCTATACTCAGAATACACCCGAACCAACTGTAATAGCCCATACTCTCCACTCCGGGTGAGATCTTATGGTGTACCAAACAATCCAATCACTCGAGACGATGGCCTCTAATCGCAACAATTTCCCACGATAACCAAATATTACTGAAAAACCTTTCTCGTTAGCGAAATTCTTGTTCCAATATCTTCATATATTGCCCACGGCAGCTGAAACACACGATATATCAAATCCATTTCTCAGGTCATCCATGCATGATTCCATTTCCCTTTTAACTAATATCATAATAGATTTCGGAGCAAAACCAAGATATTACATTTCTAACGAACTGAAATCACATATGCCCGCACTCATTAATGGCTCCAATGATCATTTTGATTATAACACACCGTACTGGTGATATGACACCTCAACACCGGCCTAATCCACGACGAGCACAACACAGGCTCAAATAGGAGACGACTGAACATACTCAACTCATGACAACTAACTCAAACACAAGAGCTGTAATTCAATTCCTCAGTACCATCATAACATATGACTGAGATCCCATCTCACATTACAGAAATAGAGTACTTAAACTCTCCTCGAGAGGTCATAACATCATATGGCCTTGCCACAACTTATGATTCCATCCAAACACTATTACCCATGAAGTACCTCAAGTCATCTCATCATGCTCAAAACAGTTAGCCACGCACGGATCTAGGTCTAAACTCAAGCAATCAATCTCACCCATGGTGAAACAATTAATATACACCAGCAAATCTTGTAAAGACACAACCGATGCGCCACTTACCGAGCAACACCCAACACTGACTTTCCTCAAAGACTAGGAAGTATTGTACACAAGGCAGCTTACAGAAAAGCTATTCTCCATATCACACGGTTGCGGCGTGCAACCTGCTCAAAATAACCTACCTGTGGCGGCGTGCCACCCGATCCAGATACTATACCTGTGGCGGCGTGCCACCTGATCCAAATAACCCGTGGCGGCATGCCACCCGATCCACGCAAAACTCTCGCAAAAAGAAATGCACACCGAGTCAAATTGCTCATTACAATAGATATAGCCTCAAGATCGGCCACAAAAAACGCATCCGACAAGGTTCCCCAATACCGAAACTGAATCAATAGTAGAAACCTCTGTACTGATATCCGCCACAAAGGCCCAACTGACAAAACCATACCTACCAGCCGCCTGCTAGTCCTGGGTACAACTACCCTGCTTGAGCATACTCTGATGCACTTTGCTATGCAATTTGTGCCATTTCCGACATAGTCCATGTCACATTAGTGTAGGCAACCTGACTTATGACAACCAGTCTGCAATCAAGTCTCATAACCCAAATTCATCATATCAAGCTAAGAGAGAGCCACTAGGACTTCCAATTTCCCATAATCGCTAAACGGTGCCGATACACACGATATACAACCACTGCATAGGCGGATTAACTGCAGCATGTATCACCTGAATCACTATGCCCGATTCCACACTCCAATGTGCGAATACATAACACACATCAAGCATCCATTCATACCACGAAAGTCATTCAGAAATTTCCCTATGCCATCAACAACTTAATCATCACAGTCGATCCAACACGAGAATACCACCCTACCACTAGATATTATCAGTTTACATTACCTTGTCCCTTTTTTACCATATACCCTGCCAAATCACTAGAATAGCGGTACCATTTTTCCCTTAATCACCAGAAAGATCGATTCTTATATCACCTGCAGCTGCCCGCGCTGCTCATTAATTTTTATTGACTTCCCATATATTATGAACTGATTTCAAAACCTTGAACATGCCATTATCAGCTTTCCATAACACATTGCATATACCATACCACACTAAGATAACATGGAAACTTCTATCCTTTTTTGAGCCGCAAACGTCGACGCACTCGACTAGTCAAGGACTTTCATAATCCCATATAGAAGAAAAGTCATTACACATTCCATGCCTCGCATACCGACAGGAATATACTCACTTTCAAACCACGGTAGAACACATCACAAACTCTTTCTCCCAATCCATTGCATAAATTTAATTGTCAAGACTGAGTCCTTCTACCCACATCGAGCTACGCAACTGCCAGCACTCAAGAGCTTTGTTGCACAATATCTGCAAGACTCATTACTTCGAACACATTCCAGGAATTAATCGTATCCTTATCACACCGTTTCAATTTATCAACAAGTTGTTCCATTTACCCAATTTCCTTTCTGATTCATCTTTAATTTAATATTAGCCTTTACTGTAGCACTACAATATCTCAACTCATGTTACCACACGAGACTCATACACAAGACTACACGGTCTCGGGCTCACAGGCCGTTGAATACTCTCTCAATGTTTCCCAGACGTACCCCATTCTACAATGCTTTATTTTGAAGAACTTCCTGCGATTTGGAATTCGTTATCATTACCTCCCAATACGAATATATAGAATCCCATCAATCACATAACATAACACAAGTCTTGATTCCTTCTAACAAAACCACCGTCTTTAGCCATATACACAATCTTAATACACCTGACTATTACAAGCAAAATCTTGAACACCGCAAAACCATTCTCGGGCATCATTTACCCTTATTCAATTATAATTCAACTGTCTTATTAAACATAACCACTCGTTCCTTGTTAGAACTCCGGCACCGCAGAACATGATTACATATAGAAGCATTTAGCTAACTTTCTTTCCTATACACCAAACATTCTTTACCAGCAGCAGTTCAAACCATCATATTATTTCTTCATATCTACGAAGCACCATAACCTTTATAATAATTTCCCAACATACTTAGAAACTGAATCAACATAGCACACAATAGTGCAATTAGTTAATCAATAACAACCTCCCCAACTTGGGTCGGAGCCATACATCAAAGCACTTTTAGCCGCTCATAGCACTCTTTACTCAAATGATGCCACAATGTTACGGTGAGATTAAACTCAAGTCATTTACAAGCTTGACAAAGACTCAAATCATCAGAGACCTTAACCCTTCTGCAATTCTTGCATTTATGCACACACCACAGTTAAGCCTACTCTCTTTAGGTGACAGAAATCGTTTCTATGTCCCAAATTTTTCAAAAATTTCGGCAGAATTTCCTTTGTAATTTGGCCTATCCACCTGCCAGAGAATCACCAAACTATCCTAACAATACATACACAACTCAACAAGACAATACAATGTATATCAACAACATTAATCTCAATACTACATGAGTTATATTATCAAAATTGATGCATGGACATGCGATGCACCTGCTCGAATTATAACATATATCAAATACCCTTCAATTACATATCAGAATCAACCCACCTACTTTGCCTCAATCTAGTATTTCAGTACAACACCTTCCACCAGTGTAACGACCCGATCGGTCATTTTAGAAAATTACGCCACAATCCCCAATTTAACTGTTCCCCTAAGTTCATTTATGCTATTATGGTTTGCCGGGAGAGTCGGTTCTGAAATTTGGAGTATTTTGGGACACTTAGTCCCTAAATGAGAGCTTTAAAGTTAGAAAATGGCCCGTAGCCGGAACAGTGTTAAGACGATCTCGGAACGGAAATCCGATGGTTCCATTAGCTCCGTTAGGTGATTTCGGGGTTGGGAGCGCGTTCGGAATGTATTTTGGAGGTCCGTAGCTCAATTAGGCTTGAAATGCCGAAGGTTGAAATTTTGGCGAATTCGAACGATAGGTGAGATTTTGATCCGGTGGTCGGAATGGAATTCCGACAATTTCTGTAGCTTCGTTATGTGAATTTGGATATGTCCGCAAAGTTTCCAGGTCATTCGGACGTCGTTTGGTCGGGTTTTAGATCGAATGTGCAATTCGGAAAGTTTTAAGAAATTTAGGCTTGAATTCGATGTGAATTATGGGTTTTGATGTTGTTAGACGTGTTTTTACGATTTGAACGAGTTCATATCGTGTTTTGGAGTATGTTGGTGGTTTTCGTTGGGGTCCCGGGAGCCTCGGGATGAATTCGGGGGTCCAAACGGACCAATTTGTGCCAAAAGGCACTGCTGTTCTGCTGCAATATCTGCAGAGCAATTTTGCTCTCCGCGATCGCGGAGATGGCCATACGATCGCGTAAGGGAGAAATCCTGAGCTCTGCGATCGCGAAGTAAAGCCTGCGATCGCGTAAGTCTGGAGGTTGAACCAGTGCGATCGCGTGAGGTTTCATGCAATCGCGTAGGGTATTGGTCGGAAGCAGTGCGATCGCGTGAGTAAGTATGTGATCGCGTAGGGTAGTTTGGGAAGCCGGACGAGTTTGTTCTTCGCGATCATGTTAGTACGTTTGCGATCGCGTAGGGTTGCTGAGTTGTTCACTGCAATCGCGTCCAGGGTCACGCGATCGCGTAGAGGAAAATTAGGCCGCCCATATTTTGTGCATCGCGATCGCAAGCCCAGTGCTGCGATCGCGTAGAGTAAAATGGCCTGGCAGTGACTTTAAGTCCAGAACATTTCAGTCGCGGCCTAACACACAAAAACGCCATTTTTGAGCTTCAAGAGAGGATTTTGAAGGGGAAACGCTGGGATATCATCGGGAAATCATCGGGGTAAGTTTCTTGACCTTAATTCGTTGGTTTATCATGAAATCCGTGATTATTTCACTGAAATTGGAAGATTAAAGGTGGGTTTGAGCCCTAGGCCTAAATGTTAGAAAATCTCCGATTTGAGTGGGCAAATGGAGTCCGATTTTGGTAAATTTTATATGCCTAGACTCGTATTGAGATAAGGAACCCGAATATATAGTCTTCGTGATTTTTTGATAAGTGTACCGAAAGTCGGGTTTTGGCAACTTGTGGGTTTTTGGCGTATTTTGAGTTGTTTTGATTGGGTAATGCCCAATTGACCTATTTTGATATAATTCTATTGATTTTTATCAGATACTACACCTGTGGAGGCCGACATTTGCGGCAAGAGAGTTGTTTCATAGCGGTTTTGTGGGGGAATTTTCACCCCTAGGATATTATGTGATAATTTAAATGCCTTGTACGCGAGGTGACGGGCGTGTACATGTGCTGTCGTTGTTGAACACATACTTTATTTAAAATGTTCGATGAGTGATATTCCTGTCTTTAGTTGTTAATTTGATATTTTACCGGTAGTAGTTAGAAAAGCATGATTAGGTAGTACCTAACTGTTTAGTTGCCTAATTGTCTTATTTTTGATAATTATTGGCACTATTTTTTTTTGGTGAAGTTATAGTTAAGCATAATTTACTCTCTCTGTGTATTCCTTTAATTGCTGTGCTTGTGGACTGCGGGTTCGATTCCCGGAGACCCAGGGCTGTGGGTTCGATTCCCAGAAACCCGGAGTGATATTGGTAGGGACTACGGGTTCGATTCCCGAGATCCTGAGTTATTGGTAGGGACTACGGGTTCGATTCCCGAGATCCTGAGTTATTGGTAGGGACTACGGGTTCGATTCCCGAGATCCTGAGTTATTGGTAGGGACTACGGGTTCGATTCCCGAGATCCTAAGTTATTGGTAGGGACTACGGGTTCGATTCCCGAGATCCTGAGTTATTGGTAGGGACTGTGGGTTCGATTCCCAGAGACCCGGAGTGATAATGGTGTGGACTGCGGGTTCGATTCCCGGAGATCTTGAGATTTATTGGTAGGGACTACGGGTTCGATTCCCGAGATCCCGAGTTATTGGTAGGGACTACGGGTTCGATTCCCGAGATCCTAAGTTATTGGTAGGAACTACGGGTTCAATTCCCGAGATCCTGAGTTATTGATTATTATTGAGACATGGGCTGCGGGTTCGATTCCCGGAGACCCAGGGGTACTGTTTATGTGATTGTGGGTTCAATTCCCACAGGTCCTAGACTGGTTTTATTGAGTTGACTATTTGTTGTTAGCTTAATTGTAGACGATTGCAGTAATCATTTATTGTTGTTAATTTCAGATTCATTATTATTTAAACTGCTTATTAATGTTATTATCATTATGCTATCGTTCTCTCAGTAGGGCCTCGACCTTCCTCGTCACTACTCCATCGAGGTTAGGCTTGGCACTTACTGAGTACCGCCGTGGTGTACTCATGCTACTCTTCCTGCACACTTTTGCTGTGCAGATCCAGGTACATCAGAGCAGGCCCGTGCTAGGTGATTCCGCAGCTTTCTGGGAGACCTCGAGGTATGATCTGCTACGTCCGCGGATCCAGAGGCTTTTCCTTCTATTCTAATAGTACTAGTTGGCATTTTTCCTTCATTTTGTTGTTAGACACTCTTTACACATAGAGCCACAGTTGTATATTCTCTTTTAGTCTGTGTTACCGTGGGATTCCGGATCTTGGTAGTGTTTTATTCATGGTGTTGACGGATGTATGTGCCAAGCGGCACGGATTACATATCTTTTACCCTATTTTTCCGCTGTTTTCTTATTTAAGTGTTCATAGCTTGTTCTATATTCCGCAACGTGTTAGGCTTACCTAGTCGTGGGGACTGGGTGCCATCACGACATGTTCACGATTGGTGAACTAGGGTCGTGACAAGTTATTCCGCAACGTGTTAGGCTTACCTAGTCGTCGGGACTGGGTGCCATCACGACATGTTCACGATTGGTGAACTAGGGTCGTGACAAGTTGGTATCAGAGCTCTAGGTTCGTAGGAGTCACGGGACACGGACCGGTTACTTAGATTCTCGTTGATCGATACGGAGACGTCTGTATTTATCTACGAGGGGCTATGTAACTGTTTAGGAAACTCTTCAATTCTTTGAATTCCTTATCGTGCGTCATTTATTCAGTTGAAGCCTATGTCATATGTTCTTTTGTATCCACTCGTGTATTGAAATTGCGCACTCGGTATCAAGTATGCACCGACGGTTCGTGACGCTGCAGAGAGATTTCAAGGGAGTCAAGAATTTACTCAACTATTGTTACCGCGTGTCGTCCATATCGATAATGCAAGAGAATTGAGAGATCTTCAATTGTGCACATGGGGGTGCACTAGGTTCTGGCATTCGGTTGATAGTACGGTCGTGACAAGTTTTACTTAACTGCCAAATCGTCACAGCAATGGTAGAATCACAAGGTGGATGTAGATCTAAAAATAGTTGGTGGTAATAAAGATTATATGGTTCATATGAGATATCTATTTAGCGAAGGATTCAGCCAGCAGAGATACTGGGGAAAATGAGTTTAACTGTCTTAAGAAGGACATGTACCAAACGAATGCCTTGGGCTTGTTTTATGATGAAGACGTATGAATGTTAAGGGCTAGTATCATGGATTATCAAGATGTATCTTAAGACTTCGTGTCAAGTGCAAGGATTTCACTATTAACGATGTAATTATGGGTCATGTGTCGTATCAGATTTGGACCTGCGATGTATTTAGGTGCTATTCCAAAGTTCTTGAAAACTTGCGGATGAGCAAGAGTTGAGGCTCGTATGGTATAATGTTGGGACTTTAGATGTTCCTATGTCCCTAATAAACTCTGCATTTTATTATCAGCAGGGAAATATTTGACAAAGGCTACATGGTGCTTCGTAGGCGTGTGAGAATCATAGTATGTTTTAAGATGTTGTTGGTAGAGAATGCTCGATGCATGGAGAGAGAAAATGTTTGGTTGTATTGGGATGAGGTCATACCCTATGGTGTTAGAGTACTAATAGAGCACATATGGTTATATTCGTTGGATCAGGTGAGTTGCAGTTGAATAATAGTAAATGACTTGAGAGAATGATTCTAATGTGTTCGAGAGTCATGTAATAGTGGCTTTGGGCTAAGTGGGAGAGTCCCACCGCTTAAGATTGGGTCGCATGGTCAATTACCTGTGTGAATTCTGGATACTAGCATATTATTGTGTTATTGCAGCCACGGAAAAAGGGCCATGAGTGGTAATTTCAGTATATGAATTGTTGAATGAATGTTATGGTTAGCCTTACTGGTTCGTGTTCAAACTTGAGGAAAGACTCATGATTTATGCCTCGTATAGGTGTAGGCTTTGCGGGAAGTGGTTCGGCTGGGGGCTTTATCGAGAGGGTATTCATATGTTACAAAATTTAGTAGAGTTGGTTGCGTACTGGGGCAAGTCAGGGCTGGATGGCTCTCAATAGCGGTCCTAGTGAATTCAAGAGGTAAAGTGTGGTGCCTGATAATTCTGAGTCTATAAGTACAGCTGAGGCTCAAGCTTTTGAAGCAACTTATGAAGAAAGGCACAAAACGATCTATGATGTTTTGACTTGTGGTGTAGTATTTGAGAGACATGAAACGGTCGTCGTTCTTGAGATAGCATGGCCTCATGATTTAAGGTCACTCGGGGTAAGTGCGGTTGGAATAAGTTAGGTATTGAAGGGAGATATTAACATTTCTAAGGCAATCAAGGATAACCTGGAAGGAAGTAGATTGATCAGCCATAGTTGAGTTGGCGTATTAGTGTCAATGATCGGTTCATGCAACGTGATCGAATTATGCATGTGATTTGTGGCGGTGCATTTGAGACTTGTCGGCCGCAGATGATTGATGTTATTCTGAAGTATTCTTCTGTTAAGGGCTTGTTATGAGTAGGCAGATCTCGGGAAGGGTTATGGTGGCTTGGACCACTACTTATGGATTGGCATATTCGATGGTTATGAGAATTCGCCGTATGTTGTTATAGTTCTCCTGCAGTCAGCTTAATGAAAAGTCTTATGTGATGAAGTATTAGCCTATCGTCAGTTCTAGAGCTATGATGGAAATTATGCCTATCGTATATCGGCACGTGGGGGGGGTGCAGTGAGTAGTATGAAAAATTGAAGTAAGGACCAAGGTCACAATTTGGTCAATGAATGTGATATAAAGAGCTCGAATGAGCAGGGAAAGAGTGTCACTATTTTGAGTAAGATGGGTATTAATATCAGTATCATTTGAGATCGGTGTTCTATGAGAAAGGCTTTGCATCCCGGTTAGGGACTCCCGATCGCTTTTCAGTGTTAGTGCAGCCGGTGGGTTGAATGTGCAGGTCCGTTTAATTATTCGGAAGATGGTGGGAGCTTGACCCACAAGAAGATTGTATAGGTATGACTTGTAGTCACTTGATTGGTTAGAAATTTAAACCAAGTATGAGGATTTTGGTGATATCATCCATTTGAGAACTTATGCCTGGAGGGCACTCTGCTTAGTGGGTTATAGACCCGTGAAATATTATTGACTTAGCTTGGCACGACCAGGATAGACTTAAGGTCGGTGGATAGATTTGAATGTGGAAGTGAGCCTTGTGTCAGGTCAGTTATGTTTCTTCCAGCAATGCGCCCTTTATGGAGGTATAGTCGCGGTCTTATTTCGCGGTTAGTTAATTCAAGTAAAGATATATTGCGCCGTATGAGTGTGCGAAGGCTTGGTAAGTTCCTTATGTGTTGAGGTTCCGCTTAGCGGTGATGTTATATGAGCATGATGGCTCTTGAGGCTCATATCTTATGTCGCACCTCAGTTGTGCTTGAGTTCATAGCCTATAGCACTATATGTTTTCATTGAGTCTGATATCATGCACCTTATTGTGCTTATGATCGATATTTAGTATTTTGATGTGATGAGCTATTCAGCTCGACATATGACTCTTTGTGTGAGTCTATATTGTTGGGATCGGGTGGCACGCCGCCATGGATATATTGTTGGGATCGGGTGGCACGCCGCCATGGTCATATTGTTGGGATCGGGTTGCACGCCGCAACAGTGTGATGTTTATTTTAGTGTCTATAATTGCTTTTATGTGTTCTGTTTCCTATATTCTGAGGAGGTCCATGTTTATGTGAGAGTTGAATAGTTCTCTCTAGTGTTCGCCTTCCTTTTGTATCACGTACGAATCAGTAGCCTACTGGCACATTGTGTCATCTTGTGGGACTTTTGATTATGTCTGATGTGGCTTATCGCCTGAGCAGTTCGTACTGGGTGAGATGAGATTATGTGATTTGGGGTCAGTGCCAACTGATTATATGAAATATATTATAGAGGAAAGGATCATCCTCTTGTTTAGGACAAGGTAATGGATCTTGCCAGGAGTATAGACCCAATGAATTGTTGACTCGGTAGTTGGTTATGGATATCAGCACATCTCTTCCGTCGTGTCAGTATTGCAAAAGTTGGAACGAGACCTATGTAGATCGTGAGATGCAATGGGAGCATCTGATTCGTTGAATTTTTGGCTAATTTGATCATAAAATA
This sequence comes from Nicotiana noctiflora, assembly GCA_032618575.1. Lineage (NCBI taxonomy): Eukaryota > Viridiplantae > Streptophyta > Magnoliopsida > Solanales > Solanaceae > Nicotiana > Nicotiana noctiflora. Next base: position 23,414 of record JASVEL010008547.1, read on the forward strand.
TTATCGTGGTCCCGTGGATTTAGTGTTGCAAGGTAAGAATCCAGCAAGGTTATGCAATCATGTTTGAGGATGGCGTTTGAGGAATATTGAGTGATCTCTTGATGAAAACAAGCTGACATAGAATTCCGGATATTGGAATTAGGCTCTAAGACTTAATTGTTGAACAAGAGGGAATATCTTCATATTATATCAGGCTAATGTGCCCAGCTGAGTCCTAGATCTATTGGCCCTTTTGAGATTTTGAGGCATGTTGGGGAGGTTGCTTATGAGTTGGCCTTACCTCCCAGCCTAGCCGGAGTCCATCCCGTATTTCATGCCTCTATGCCCGGAGGTACCATGGTGACCCGTCGCATGTGTTGGACTTCACTTCTATTCAGCTAGACGAGGATCTGTCTTATGTTGAGGAGCCAGTAGCCATTCTAGACAGGCAGGTCAGGAAGCTAAGGTCAAAGAAACATCGCTTCGGTAAAGGTTCAGTGGCGGGGCCAGCCGGTCGAGGAGGCGACTTGGGAGACCGAGCAGGATATGCGCAGCCCGTACCCTCATCTTTTCACTACTCCAGGTATGTTTTCTATGCTCGTTCGAGGACGAACGAATCTTTAAGTGTGGGAAGATGTAACGACCCGACCGGTCATTTTAGAAAATTACGCCACAATCCCCAATTTAATTGTTCCCCTAAGTTCATTTATGCTATTGTGGTTTGCCGGGAGAGTCGGTTCTGAAATTTGGAGTATTTTGGGACACTTAGTCCCTAAATGAGAGCTTTAAAGTTAGAAAATGGCCCGTAGCCGGAACAGTGTTAAGACGATCTCGGAACGGAAATCCGATGGTTCCATTAGCTCCGTTAGGTGATTTCGGGGTTGGGAGCGCGTTCGGAATGTATTTTGGAGGTCCGTAGCTCAATTAGGCTTGAAATGCCGAAGGTTGAAATTTTGGCGAATTCGAACGATAGGTGAGATTTTGATCCGGGGTCGGAATGGAATTCCGACAATTTCTATAGCTTTGTTATGTGATTTTGGATATGTCCGCAAAGTTTCAGGTCATTCGGACGTCGTTTGGTCGAGTTTTAGATCGAATGGGCAATTCGGAAAGTTTTAAGAAATTTAGGCTTGAATTCGATGTGAATTATGGGTTTTGATGTTGTTAGACGTGTTTTTATGATTTGAACGAGTTCATATCGTGTTTTGGAGTATGTTGGTGGTTTTCGTTGGGGTCCCGGGAGCCTCGGGATGAATTCGAGGGTCCAAACGGACCAATTTGTGCCAAAAGGCACTGCTGTTCTGCTGCAATAATTGCAGAGAAATTTTGCTCTCCGCGATCGCGGAGATGGCCATGCGATCGCGTAAGGGAGAAATCTTGAGCTCTGCGATCGCGAAGTAAAGCCTGCGATCGCGTAAGTCTGGAGGTTGAACCAGTGCGATCGTGTGAGGTTTCATGCGATCGCGTAGGGTATTGGTCGGAAGCAGTGCGATCGCGTGAGTGAGTATGTGATCGCGTAGGGTAGTTTGGGGAGCCGGACGAGTTTGTTCTTCGCGATCGCGTTAGTACGTTTGCGATCGCGTAGGGTTGCTGAGTTGTTCACTGCGATCGCGTCCAGGGTCACGCGATCGCGTAGAGGAAAATTAGGCCGCCCATATTTTGTGCATCACGATCGCAAGCCCAGTGCTGCGATCGCGTAGAGTAAAATGGCCTGGCAGTGACTTTAAGTCCAGAACATTTCAGTCGCGGCCTAACACACCAAAACCGCCATTGTTGAGCTCCAAGAGAGGATTTTGAAGGGGAAACGCCGGGATATCATCGGGAAATCATCGGGGGTAAGTTTCTTGACCTTAATTCGTTGGTTTATCATGAAATCCGTGATTATTTCACCGAAATTGGAAGATTAAAGGTGGGTTTGAGCCCTAGGCCTAAATGTTAGAAAATCTCTGATTTGAGTGGGCAAATGGAATCCGATTTTGGTAAATTTTATATGCCTAGACTCGTATTGAGATAAGGAACCCGAATATATAGTCTTCGTGATTTTTCGATAAGTGTACCGAAAGTCGGGTTTTGGCAACTTGTGGGTTTTTGGCGTATTTTGAGTTGTTTTGATTGGGTAATGCCCAATTGACCTATTTTGATATGATTCTATTGATTTTTATCAGATACTACACCTGTGGAGGCCGACATTTGCGGCAAGAGAGTTGTTTCATAGCGGTTTTGTGCCGGAGTCGAGGTAAGTGGCTTGTCTAACCTCGTGTGGGGGAATTTTCACCCCTAGGATATTATGTGATAATTTAAATGCCTTGTACGCGAGGTGACGGGCGTGTACATGCGCTGGTTGTTGAACACATACTTTATTTAAAATGTTCGATGAGTGATATTCCTGTCTTTAGCTGTTAATTTGATATTTTACCGGTAGTAGTTAGAAAAGCATGATTAGGTAGTACCTAACTGTTTAGTTGCCTAATTGTCTTATTTTTGATAATTATTGGCACTATTTGTTTTTGGTGAAGTTATAGTTAAGCATAATTTACTCTCTCTGTGTATTCCTTTAATTGCTGTGCTTGTGGACTGCGGGTTCGATTCCCGGAGACCCAGGGCTGTGGGTTCGATTCCCAGAGACCCGGAGTGATATTGGTAGGGACTACGGGTTCGATTCCCGAGATCCCGAGATTTATTGAAATGTGGACTACGGGTTCGATTCCCGAGATCCTGAGTTATTGGTAGGGACTACGGGTTCGATTCCCGAGATCCTGAGTTATTGGTAGGGACTACGGGTTCGATTCCCGAGATCCCGAGTTATTGGTAGGGACTACGGGTTCGATTCCCGAGATCCTGAGTTATTGGTAGGGACTACGGGTTCGATTCCCGAGATCCTGAGTTATTGGTAGGGACTACGGGTTCGATTCCCGAGATCCTGAGTTATTGGTAGGGACTGCGGGTTCGATTCCCGGAGATCCCGAGTTATTGATTATTTATTGAGACATGGGCTGCGGGTTCGATTCCCGGAGACCCAGAGGTACTGTCAATGGGACTGTGGGTTCGATTCCCACAGGTCCTGGACTGGTTTTATTGAGTTGACTATTTATTGTTAGCTTAATTGTAGACGATTGCAGTAATCATTTATTGTTGTTAATTTCGGAAATTATTATCACTTAAACTCCTTATTATTGTTATTATCATTATATTAGTGTTTCTCAGTAGGGCCCTGACCTTCCTCGTCACTACTCCATCGAGGTTAGGCTTGGCACTTACTGAGTACCGCCGTGGTGTACTCATGCTACTCTTCTGCACACTTTTGTTGTGCAGATCCAGGTACATCAGAGGAGGCTCGTGCTAGGTGATTTCCGCAGCTTTCTGGAGACCTCGAGGTATGATCTGCTACGTCCGCGGATCCAGAGGCTTTTCTTTCTATTCTAATAGTACTAGTTGGTATTTTTCCTTCATTTCGTTGTTAGACACTCTTTACACATAGATCCACGGTTGTATATTCTCTTTTAGTCTGTGTTACCGTGGGATTCCGGATCTTGGTAGTGTTTTATTCATGGTGTTGACGGATGTATGTGCCAAGCGGTACGGATTACATATCTTTTACCCTATTTTTCCGCTGTTTTCTTATTTAAGTGTTCATAGCTTGTTCTATATTCCGCAATGTGTTAGGCTTACCTAGTCGTGGGGACTGGGTGCCATCACGACATGTTCACGATTGGTGAACTAGGGTCATGACAAGTTATTCCGCAACGTGTTAGGCTTACCTAGTCGTGGGGACTGGGTGCCATCACGACATGTTCACGATTGGTGAACTAGGGTCGTGACAACCAGGGTACACATAGCATAATCACTTTAGTCTTTCTGAGTCTAAACTCGTTTTACTATACGTAAGGCACTTTACCTTCCAACTAAGAGATATGATAAATATTTACCATGCCCATAGCTCGGGGCTACACAACAGATTAAAATTAGAATCTAACACCTAACAGCTCATACGTTATCAGCTGCCATTTTCCACAGTTAGGGACAATACCGATCATATAAGTTTCATAATACCAACTCACAAAATCAGCACCTTGGTGCTCATGTCATAGAAAAAGATCTGGCCTCAAGTCCTCCCGACTGGCCCAACGTGAACTCACAAAGATTATATCTCGCCCCTCGACCAGGGAATCACAAGCCATCAAGGCAATTATATTACTAAGCGCTCGAAGCGTACACAGACGTGTGGAAGGAATTTCCAAGAATTATATCTCAAGCTAAATCAAGTACGCACGATAAGAATTTCAAGAAATGTGAAGTGTTTCCTAAAAGTTTGCAGCCTCCCGAGGATAAGTACAGGCGTCCCCGTACCGATCCACAAGACTCTACCAACCGGCTCAAGACTCATGAGGCCTAGTAACCTAGGCTCTGATACCAACTTGTCACGACCCCAATCCCGGCCGTGATGGCTCCCAACACAACTGCTAGGCAAGCCCGACCATTCAGACTCTCATCCTGAGCATGAAGCTCAAATCAATTACCTGAACATTTATATCAACAACAAAGCTAAACTGTATAATCACCCCAAAGATCTAGGGTCACGAGTCTAGAGCCTCTAAACATGATCGGATAACAATATCTAAACCAAACACTCAAGTATGAATAATTTATATACAAAGGAAAACTAGAATAAGAAGAGAAGCCAGGTCCTGCGAACGCCAGCAGCTACCTCAGCAACTCGGATAAATACTGATAAAAGCTGGAGTGCTCGTCTATCCCTCCTGTGTACCTGAATCTGCACACAAAGGTGCAGGGAGTAGGGGTGAGTACTAAGTACTCAGTGAGTAATAAATATATACAAGCAGTTGAAAGTAAGAAATCCATAGAATACCACATAATGAAGCTAAACTACAATCAGATTCCTCCTACGAACTAGCAACAACAACAGTACATTACCACTATCACAGATAATTCATTGACAAAAATGCAATGCAAAGCACATAACCGCTACGGCGTGTAGCCCGATCCACTTAACGTCGACGGCGCTCACTAGGGGTGTGTACAGACTCCAGAGTGGCTCCTACAGCCCAAGCGCAATACTGCTGCGGCGTGCAACCCGATCCTCATATCAACCACTGCGGCGTGCAACCCGATCCTCATATAAACCGCAGCCCGATCCATCCTCAGACCACAATAATCAGATAAGTCACAAAACAGTTCATTTTTCTTAATTCCAGTTTCGAGTTCATAATTTATGAAAAATACTTTAACTTTTATTTAATTTGCAAAAACCGGTGACTTAGCATTTCAATACTGTGATTTCAAATTCCAGGACTGAGATCGGTGATTAAGCAAGTATAGCTATCACATAAATACTATCCCCTAGGGATACTACAGGTCGGCACAAGGCCCCAAACAAGGCTTACAGCCCACAAATATGTCAAACACGGCGTATTTCCATCACTAATAGCATATTTTCCATATCCGGGATGGACCAAGTCTCAATCCCCAGTCGCAATCAATCCCGCAGTTGCCACGGTGTGCGAGCCACGCCCTACTAGCGTCACAATGTGCTAAGCCGGGGTTTCGAACCCTCGAGCTACCATATACACAAACTACTCACCTCTAGCCGGTAGTAAATTCGTCCGCGATGCCTTTTCCTTTGAAATTCGCTCCCTCGTGCGTAGAA
>JASVEL010008548.1:0-50727 GCA_032618575.1 Nicotiana noctiflora
AAATAGGTCAAACTTACTACACCCAAACTCAATTACTACAAAGGTTGTCTTCCAAACGGCCCTAAAACCGAGAAATTAGTTCATAGCTATTTTTCGCATACTCCTGTTCCCACTCAAACACCTGTTCGCTGCTCGCTGGACTCCTCCCACAATTTTACTCACCCGGTGCCAGCGCCACTCTACTTTCCTTCACCACTGCCTTTGTGCTATCGGAGTTAACCATTTTCTTGGGCACGCTATCATCTTCTTTTCCTTCCCGAGGCAAGAGAAGGTTAAAAAACTGAAATACAGCAATGATCATAGCCCCTTTCAAGCTCCTTTTATCAAATACATAGAATGCATTCGAGAGTAGGGTTTCTCTTAGCATGCACAAAATGGAGGTCTTCTTATTTTTCTACTTGCTCTACACTTCTCTCTAATCTATTCTCTTTCGATTCAAACCGGAATATATTCGCGGCTTGCCACCGGCGGTTTTTGATCGGCAGTGATGTAAGTAAGGTTTATTATTTACCGGATTCGAATTTTCGTTGGCTGGGACAGCCGCGTGGGTTTTGTAGATACCCTGCTACCGCCGCGTTGGAGCAATTCTCCGACGATGAATATGAATGCGACTACGAAAATCATCCGGTAATTTCATTTTAGTTATTCTGAAATTTCCGTTTTTGGGATAATAAAAGCAGGCTTTATTGTTAAGTTCTATGCGTACGAGAATAATTGAATGTGTGTGCTTATCCTATTCTATGTGTTGAATTTCATTTTGGCTTATTTTGGGAGATTAAATGCTATATATGGATTTTAGATGTTATATGTTGTTACTTTTGTAGTTATTTATAATAATAACAAAATAATAATTGAAGTGCTAATTGTTGTTTGCCAAGTTGATTTGCAATTAACAATGTTTTTAATACTAATACTTCCCAATAGTGATAATTTACTGTACCAAGTCCTTTTTTTTCTTGGTTGGGCCAAGCCAGCAAGGGGTAGCTATGTTCTCTGGACTCTTCAGAGAGCTGCTTCACCCATATCGGACCTTCCGGAAACTATTTTTGGAGGATATGACATGCACTCGGCGACATATTTGAAGAGTCCAATCAACATAGAGGGGTAGGTAGGTGTAGCTTAGGTCTTGTTGAAAGCTGGGAGCTTTGAGTTCTTTTCAGTTGTGGAATCTTTAGTGTGAAAGGACACACTTACAATGTCGTTCTCTTGAAAATTTTGACTTTCAATTTTCCGATCGATATGTGATTGTTGGTTTTTTTTTTGGGGGGGGGGGGGGGGCTCAACGATTTTCCCATTTTTGTGTTTTCAAGTTGTCCTTTACTTTTGAAAATACCACTTGGCTGGTGTGCTTGGGATAAGGATTCTTTCAGTTGCTATTACTTGAGCCTAGCGACCCTAGCCAATACTAGGCTGCTGCCATGTGTTGCATCCCTGAAGTGGTAGTGCAAGAGGTTGCGAGTTGGTCTCTCAGAAGATTGCTCTGTTTTAAAGTTGGCAATAATAGTTATCGTTGCTGATTAGAGGACAGATAGATTTGTATGCTCCAAAATGAAGTGTGAAGAATAAACTGGAATGTGGATTCTAGGAATTTATAGGGGTTGGCAAAAGCTCCATTTTGAATGCTTCTGCTGCAGACCTAAAATAAATAAATCAGAGTGGCTCTTCTCTAACAGGTTTAGTTTTTGTTTTTTAGTTTTTAGATGAGGTGATTCACTTATTCCAGTATTGTCTTATAGCCAATTCCGGTAAACCTGTTCCAAAACTTGTAAGTCCTCATTCAAGTCAATGCAAGTACCCTGGAACTGGGTTACACATACAGGAGAGTTATCAGATATATATAGTGTTGCACATTGGTAGGACAACCAGATTTGTGTGCTTGAATGGGTGTGTGAAGAATAAGCTCGTGTACGAACTTTAAGGGACTTGTTTGGGTGGCCGTAGCTCAAATTATAAATGTTCAAGTTGCATGCTTGAAAAAAAATAAATGAAATTCATTCAAGATTATTCTTCATACAACCATTCAAAGCACACAAATCTAGTCACTACTCAACACCAAAATTGAACAAAGAGGAGTTTGGAGCTCAATAATCTTGAATTCAACATTAATTATGAGACAGACACAAGCAGGGGCACCTTTTTAACATTTAGATGAAACTGAAAATCTTGTCGTGGAATGTTAGAGGTGTACAAAGTTTGGAAAAGTAGAGTGTGTTAAAGCTTTTATTAAAAAGACGAGGCTGATAAAATGTGTTCACAGAAAACCAAGCTGCATATTTTTTCCCTTCATTTTGCAAGTTAAGTGGAGATGGGTCGTACTGATTATGTGGCTTTAGAGGTAGAAGGCACTAGAAGAGATGAGTTATTATTTGGGACTAATAAGCTTGGATTGATAATGAAATCCTACAGGCCAACATACCATTTCAGTGCTTCTCAGGAAGATTGTGACTATATCAGGCTGGTGTTTGGCTTGAACTTAGCCCAATTGAAGAATTATTCAACAAGCCTCGAAGTTATACGTGATGCCTTCAATGTTACCACATTCCTAGGGGAAATGATGAAGAACAATAGAATGACAAGTGCTATGGAGGACTTCTCAATCTTCATCGAAGAGCTTGAACTAAATGACCTGCCGCTCGTGGGTGGCAATTTCATCTTGTCAAGAGGTCAAACAACACAACAAACTCCATAAGTAGTAGATTCTAATTTTCTTCAAGCTGGGATGATTGTCTTAGAAAAATAAAACAATCATTAATGCCTAGTGTTGCTTCGGATCTGTTCCCTTTATACTGCAATGCTGATAGTGGCCAAACAACCCATTACTTGAAGTCCGGAACAAGTGATAGCATTAAGAATTCGATGACCTGGTAGAGGAATCGTGAGATTTTATATACATCCAAGGCAATCCAGTTCATTTTTTCTAGATACTCTACCGGATTAAGGTTATGTTGAAAAATTGGAATTTGTACACCTTTGGAATGCTAAAAATCAAGAAATCTGAAATATTAAGCAATGTGCTAAATTTAGACTGGCAAGGGGAGAGTAGGGACCTTTAAGAGTAAGAGTTGGTGCCCAAATCTAATCTTTTGATGTAGTTGGAAGAAATTGCTAAACTAGAGGAAATCTCTCGGATATAGAATTAAGGTGCCTATGGTTACATCATGGGGCAAAAATACTAATCGTTTTTCATAATATGACCTATGCACTCAAGTGAATGACCATTATTAGCTTTGAATCAAATGATATTATGTTACAAAAGGAGGAAAAAAATCAACAATGAGATCCTGAGGTTTTCTTGAGCCGAGCATCTACCGGAAACAACTTCTCTACTCCTTTGGGGTAGGGGTAAGGTATGCATACACTCTACCCTCCCCATACCCCACTTGTGAGATTTTACTGGATTGTTGTTGTTGTTGAGATCCTGAGCTTCTATGAAGCACTTTATTCCTATGTCCGGAATCCGTGTTGGACTCTCTGAAAATACACTGCTTTTGGAAAATCCGACACGCACCCGACGACGTTTTAGGAGAGTCCGAGCAACATAGCTTTATTCTACGACTGAACAATAGAGATCATCTTTGTTAAGTCTACCTTCTATTTCAGAAGAGGAGGTACAATGATGCAAAAGATCTTTTGATGAGGAGTAAATTTTGGCATTGATCAAATTCTACAACGGGGATAAAGTTCCAAGGCTCGTATGGCTTCATTATGAAATTCTAACAAAAGTGTTGGGCCTTACCTATTAGAAAGATGTGTTGGGTAATGTCAAGTTTGATCTTACCAGAATTTTGTAGCTAAAAATATTGAAGCCTTAATGATTCATCTATTGTTCTTATTCCCAAGAGAAGTGGAGCGAATGAGTTGAAGGATTGCAGACCAATAAGTCTCATTGATAGTTTTGTTTTTTTAATAAGGGAAGTCTCATTGATAGTTCCTGTATACCTCTTGTACACGAGGTTGTTTTTGCCCGAACATTAGTAAAATTTTATTACTTTATCAAATTTTTATTTATTTTCTTGTTCTGCTAAAAAGGTACGCATGGTAGTTGGCAATTGGTGTGCTATTTGCCTCTTTAATTTACAAAAGAGTCATGGAAAAGAATAGTTGTGAGTTGGCTTAGAATGTAGATATGGACTTCATTTAGGGATTCTGTGGCTGTTGAAGGGCTTGATGGTGGGTCTTGTTGTCAGTGGTCAACAACCGTTAGTTTCTGCTTGGGTTTGCAGAAATGAAAAGGCCAAGAAATTTTAAGAAATGAATAACATGTCTGCTTGTTGTTTAATCTTCTTAGTAAATCTTGTGCATATATTTTTTTTTGATGAAGTAAGGAGAATTCATTAAAAGCATCCAGCGGATGCAAGCAAAAGATTACAATTAAGAGAGATAGTGTCTGCTCATATACACAAAAAAGCTATTCTATCACTAAGGAGCAGACACAATCAAAAAATTGAACAGAACTAGTTACAGGTGCCTGATTTAGCCAACTAAACAAATTCAATAAGCATTTTGCTTTGACTACATGGATCGGAGTTGAGGTCCCATCAAAACATTTACGGTTCCTTTCCTTCCGGATGCACCAAAAGATAACATCAAGTACCATTACCCAATTTTTTTTGATGGATTTACCAACTCTCCATGAACACCACCATTCATATGCTTACTTGATGCTGTTAGGCTTGACCCAGGCTAGTCCAAAAATAGAGAGGAACATGTTCCAAATATCACATGCTAAAGGACAATGCAAAAAGAGATGGATAACACTTTCAGAATCCAAATTGCACATGTAGCACCTATTTACCATTGGTATACTCCTTTTGCTGAGGTTGTCTTGAGTGAGGCATGCTTCATTTAAGGCAACCTAACTGAAACAAATCAGTTTAGGAGGCAGTTTTGTTTTCCAAATTAGTTTCCATGGCCAATTGTTTATCAGATCTTTGTTGGAGCATAGGTGTGCATATGCTTCTTCACTGTAAATTTCCCGCCCCCATTCCAGTTTGTCCTTCAGCTGGGGTTTGACAGCCATATGTGCCAGTTTGGCCGGCAATTCCATTAGGCCATCAATCTCCCAATCTTGAAAATGTCCCCTGAATTGAGGGTCCCAAGAGTTGTTCTGCCAACATTGTTCCACAGTGGATTCTTGATCTACCAGTAGGTATAAATTTGGAAATTCATCTTTTAGTGCCATTGTTCCGAACCACTTGTCTTTCTAAAACATGATGAGTGTTCCACTTCCTAACTTGAGTTTTGAGTTAAGTTGGAACTCATTCCATAAACTGGATATGTGTTTCCATAGGCCTGTACCATGAGGTGGTCTGCTATGTCTTGTGCACCAGTTGTTCCTCACACCATGTTAAGCATTAATCACTGATTTTCACAAATCAGGATCCTCCAAATTATACCTCCAATGCCATTTCATTAGCATATTCTTATTATGTAATGCCAAATCTTTAACACCTAATCCTCCGTGCTCCTTTGGTAAAATAACCTTTGGCCATTTAACCAAATGATATTTGTGACTTTGACTGTTGCCTTGCCATAAGAAGTCTCTTCTAATTTGATCTAGCCTCTTTTTCACTTTAACTGGAATTGGGAATAATGACATGAATTAGGTAGGAATACTATCCAACACACTGTTAATAATCGTTAATCTAATAAAGAGGTACTGCATTTTCCAGGAGGCCAATTTGTTCTCAAACTTCTCAATAACCCCACTCCAGATTCCTTGTGATTTGTATGATGCTCCCAATGGTAGGCCTAGGTATGCCGTGGGGAAGGATCCCACACTATAACACATTATATCATATAGCTCCTCCAGACCAGGAGCATAATTGACATGAAAAATTGTGCTTTTTGACATGTTCATTTGTAAAACCTGATATGACTTCAAAAATCATAAGTGTGAGATTCAGGTACATTACTTGTGACCTCTCAGCCCCACAAAATATGAGAGTGTCATCTGCATAAAGAAGATGTGAGACTAAGACTGAGTTATGTGCATCATTCCCTACCCTAAATCCTTCCATCCACTGTAGCTGATTTGCTTTGTCAATCATTTTGCTGAGCCCCTCCATAGCTAGGATAAACAAAAATGGAGAGAGAGGATCACCTTGTCTGAGGCCTTTATGAGGAGAAAAGAAACCAACATGTCCATCATTGATCAAAATAGAATATTTAATTGTGGTAATACTAAATTTGATCCACCTAATCCAAACTTCTCCAAAACCCATTTTCCTCATAACAATGTTGAGATATGACCCATTTAGTTGATCGTAGGCTTTTTCAATATCCAATTTGAACAGAAGACAAGGCTGCCCTGATTTCAACTTCCAATCCAGAACCTCATTGGCTAACAATGCTGCATCAGTGATCTCTCTTGATTTTATGAAAGCATTCTGGTGTCCTGATACCAACTTTCCTATCACACCTTTCAACCTTTCTGCTAGTATCTTGGAAACAATTTTGGAGATACTTCCAATTAGACTGATTGGTCTATAATCTCTCAGTTCCACAACCCCTTTCTTTTTAGGGATTAGGGCTATGGATGATGCATTACATGATCTTACCATCTGTCCGGTTTGGTGAAAATGTTGGATAGCACTCATAAGGTCATGTTTGATCATGTCCCATGTTTTTTGATAGAATGCCATAGTATACCCGTACGGACCTGTCTGGAGCACTTCCAGTGATTGCTTTCCAGTACCTCAAACTCCTCAAAAGGTCTTTCCAGCCACTTTTTTCCCTCCTCTGTGATTGATGCTACATCATCCAGTCTTGCTGTTGGCCTCCAAGTCTCATTTTCTGTGTACAGTTGATGGTGAAAGCCTAGGATTTCACTCTTGATTAAGTCTTTATTTTCAATAATGTCATTGCCCACTTTCAACCTGTCAATGCAATTTGATCTTCTGTTAGAGTTTGCAACTTTGTGGAAGAATTTGGTGTTCCTATTGCCCTCTTTGAGCCATAGGCACCTAGACTTTTGCCTCCATGATACTTCTTCTGCCTTGGCTATTTGTTGCATCTCTTGTTGCAACCTTGAGAATTTTTGTTTCTCTTCCAAGGATTGGGGTCTCCCTTCAGTGATCTGTTGTAGCATGAATGGGTCCTCCAAAATTTTGTTCTTTTTTGCATCTAACTTCCCCAGTTGCTCCCTAACTCAAGTAGTAATATTTTTCTTGAGAATCTTCAATTTCTGAGTGAAAATGAAGTCTGGATTGCCATTTTCCATATAGCTTTGCCACCATGCCTTCACTCTATCCAAGAATCCATCAATACCTAGCCACATGTTTTCAAATTTAAAGTACGACGGATTATTGCCCCAATCTCCACTTTCCAGTAGGATGGGAATGTGGTCAAAAATGACCTTTGGAAGAGAAAGTGTCATTCCACTCAGAGGAGATAAAAAATCTGTGTATTCTTGAGGCTTGGATGCTTTCCTCCCCTCTAGACCATGTGAAATGCGCCCGTTGGAGTGGTAAATCTACTAAGCATAAGTCATTGATTGCATCTGAGAATTCCTTCATTGCCCTGGATCTTCTCACACAATTGTGTCTTTCACTTTCAAACCTACAAGCATTGAAGTCACCACCAATTACCCATTGAACATCCCAGATTCCTCTAACAGCCCCAAGTTCATGCCAAAGGATTTCTCTCTCCAGATTAGTGTGCGACCCATATACTCCTGTGAAGCCCCATCAGAAGTTCACTGAAGAGTTATCAAATAAGCATGGGATAGAGTGAGACCCTTGTTGAGCTTCAATGCAATTCCATTCTCTTGTTCCACAATATTATTATCCCGTCTCTTGTACCACTAGCCTTGAGTTCTGCCCATCCAACCCATCTAGAGCCCCAAATGTGTCTTGAAAGTTGCTCATTCCATTCATCAATTTTTGTTTCTTGTAAGCAAAGTATATCTGGTTTCCATTTTCCGGTTAAGGGTTTTCACAATATCCCTATTCTCTTGGTCATTCAAACCCTTGATGTTCCAACTTATTATTTTGACTTTCATCCAGAAAAGGAATGGTATTTCCTTCTCTTTGCCTTCTCCTTCGCCCCGTCATAATTCACTAGACACACCAATCTTTTAGTTTCATTTTCCCCTTTATTTTTTTATTTTTTCTCCCCATCTGTTAGTTTCCCCTTCTTTGTTTGCAGTTGATGTTGTCTCCTCTCTTCCATTCTTAGAATCATACCCCGTAATTCATGTTCAAACCCAATTGCATTAACCTCAAATGCCTTGCATGCCTTCCCCAATACTAACTTGGTCCACTTGGATGTTTCTACAACTGTAGGATTTTGCACCATCTTGTCTCCAGAATCGTACCAGGGAAGAGAAAGATAGTTGTTGATAGTGTGAGCGAATCACTTACCGGTGGTGGATGGAATCTGTCTTGACATGCGTAAGAGAGGAAGTCTCTGCTCTGAATTAGATTCCGCTTCATCGTCTGCTTCAATAGGTTGCTCCGTCGTGGTTTCAGTTGGAAGAGGCCCAATATTCTGATGCTTGGCAGTAACCGAAATAGTATTACAAGGGGCTATTGTTATTGGGTCTTTAGCTCTCCAGTATTGCTTGTGTTGTCCCCCATTCTTTTTCCCCTTTTAATTTCTTTTTGTTTTGGGCCCGTAAAATAATATATCTGATCCATAGCCTTTGTGGCCGAAGGCCTAGCTGATACTGTCTCCTGTTTCTTTTTATTTTGCTGGGTCGGATTGGGTCCTACCCTAGTTTCTTGTTTTTTTTTTTAAAATTTGAAATTAGTCTGCTTCCCACGTGAGAAACCACGTGCGTATCTGCTGAAGTGACAGCTGCAGGGATTGAAAAATTTGAGGAACATCGCTGCAACTCCTTCGGAATAACCTTTCCGGTGAATTTCTCATCGGCAATTTGTGTGTACTCATCTGGTAGACTGGTAATATGTTGATTTTGAAGTGCCAATCTTCTATCTCCACTACCACTGTTGCCGGAATTTCCAATAAAGAAGGTTTAACACAGATTCTTGCCCATAAAATGTTGGATTTTTCCTTAGTATCGATATCAATTCCCACAAAACCGCCACAAAGATCACCGATGGATCGGAAAGTGCTTTCTGTGTAAAATATTTTTGGTATGAATGTTTTTTCAGTTGAAGCTTTACTTATGGACTTTGAGATTCAATGGCAGGCTTCATCATCAGTGGCCAATATAGATGAGTGGAAATGGAAACTTAGCCTGCTGCAGCGTAACGAAAAGGACCAAGAGGTTGTATCCAGAGATAAGAGGGATAGAAGAGACTATGAGCAGATATGCAACCTTGCCAAAAGGATGGGTCTCTATAGGTAGGAAAGAGTATTTTTGGTGATTTCTCCCACATAGTTTGTTATCATGTGTTTGTGCTTTATTAATCACTTCTTTTTGCATCTTGCAGTGAAATTTATGGAAAAGTTGTAGTGGTGAGCAAGGTTCCTCTTCCAAATTACAGACCCGATCTTGATGATAAGCGGCCTCAAAGAGAGGTATGAGTTGTCTCCTACTGTACAATTATTTCTCTCTGTTGCATTTTGGTAAGGGTTTAAAATATTCATGCAGTGACAATTTGAGCAATGAACTTTAAAGTTGGCATAAATGGATGTGGTTTTAATTTTGTGTTAAGCAAAAGAATAAACTTGAGAGATAACAGTTTAGAAATGGCATTGAGGTGTAGTTATCTGAATGTGTCCTCGCCAGATTTCTTATGGTTCAACAGATACTCTAAATTTGTTCTTTAATTTAGAAAGCAGAACTTAAATGTTTGACTGGCCTTGATGCAGGTAGTAATCCCACTAAGTTTGCAAAGGAGAGTAGAAGGCTTGCTTCAGGAGCATATTGATAGAACACAGCTCATTAGTGGAAAAGCTGAAAACATTTTAGATGGAACTAACTCCACTGATATGGTTGAAGATGCGAACTTTGATGAAAATCCAGATTCATTCTTAGATGGCTCTGTCATGGAGAAGGTTCTTCAGAGGCGGAGCTTACGCATGCGTAATATGCAGAGGGCTTGGCAGGTATCATTCCATGTTCTTTTTTTTTCTTCTTTTTTAATTATGTTTCTTTATATTTGTGGAAAACATTCTCTGTTCCAAATGCATGTCTCACTCTCTGCTCCCGACCTTAAACTAAAGATAAGGGATGTTGGCTTGCAATAGTGAACACTGGGAAAGATATAAAGAACAATGCTTAGAAAAGTGTGGGCATATCATCAGTTGTACGCATATTAATTTCAGTCTCTGACCTTTGAAGTCATCTTTCCTGATTCATCCTCAGTTTATTGTGACATGTTGCAACTTCTGATAGATTTATCACTGTCCTCCCTCCTATAGATCATATTTCACCTTTATCCATGCTAACATGTTCTTGGTCAATCCATGTCAATGTGCCAATGCACGGGTTCCATAGATTTGTTTGCTTTTACATTTCTTAATGGTTTAGTTTATCCTTCTTGTTGATTCAAACGGCCTAATTTTATGCTTCTCAATTCTCATAGTTGTAAGAGATCTTCTATCATTGTTTTGTGAAAGTGTGTGACCATCTCATCTAAAAGTTTAAGTTGTTAAAGAGAACAATATTTTATTATTCGATTATACCTTCAACACGCCACCTCACGTATGAGTCTTAAATCTTTTTTATGCGCCAAGTCCGTTGAAATTATTTTTTTGATAATCGGTGGTGGTGAGACTCGAATCCACGACAGTCGGACAACTCAATAACGGTCTCTTTTTCCTCCCTGACATGGCTGGTGATTGGGCAACTATAATTTTAAGACAAAGGTTATGATACCAAGTAGAAGTATGTGACTATTTCATCTAAAAGCTTATGCTGTTACCAAATGTTGGGCCGCCATGTTATATTGTTCTCACTCCAGATGTCCGGAGTGTGAGGGAATCGGTTGAGGGAATGGGTTGGTATCTCTTTATATGGTATCCGGTGTCAAACAATCCTCATCTCATGAGCTAAATTTTGGGGCTAGTTAGGCCCAAGGTCCTTCTTTATACATTTTATTTTTAAGATAGTTAGAATGAATTTAGAAGGGATAAAGACTCGAGGTTCGTCTGCCTTAGAAAATAGATAATTTAAGCAGTATATGCTGAAATTGAACTTGGCTTTTCATAAGAAACTATTAATTTTTGTTGTTATATGTTTTTGTGCATATTTTAGTGTCTATAATTTCATATTGATCTGTTATTTCTTAACTTTTTTAACTAGCTGGAATTGTTTGGGAATTCGTATCACTCTGGACTAATTAGATTCCAGTGTACTTTGGTTTTTTATTTTTTAAATCAATTGGTTGTCTAGTTTGACAAATCTTCATATCTATTACCTTTGCGTCCATTTTATGTGACAGTGCTAAGATAAGATTAGGTAGTTAATTTTCTGGCATATCATACTTGTACTTATTGAAACTATTAGTGATCATCTAAGCTAAGCGACATCAGGCACCTGACAGTTAGCTTGAGATTACAAGGACACATGCAAGACAACTATTTCATTCCCCAGTGTGGCTGCACATTTCTTCATCTTGTATCATTTTGACATTCTATTATGAAATAAGCAAGCAACTCTACTTCTTTAGCTGATCTCTTAACCAAATTTGGGACTAGATAGCAAGTCTAAGGACTTCTGAACCAAGAAGAAATATTGATGCTTAGAGTGATTTGATAAATCTCCATATGGCTTGCAACAGTTAGCATACTATATTATATTGCTGAGGTGAATGTAGAGAATTTAATTGCAATGGGAGCTTTTTATCTAATCACAACCTCTTCTTTAAGATGCTATCTTTGTATGTTCAACTCATTGTTTCATCCTCTTTTTTTCCCTTCTCCCACATCAATGAACTTTGTTAGATACATATTCCATGTGTAAGTTTTTGTTGGATTTTTACTTTTGCACAGGAATCTCCTGATGGCAACAAAATGCTCGAATTCCGGAAATCTCTTCCTGCATTTAAGGAAAAAGAAAGGTTGCTCCAAGCAATTGCACGTAATCAGGTCATACTCTGATGAACTTGTGATTCTTTCTACGGTGATTGCATATGGCAGATATGTTGCCCGATTCGGTGCCCTTCTTTATTCTTGATAATATGGCACTAATGCTTTATCATGGTAGATGCGATCTTGCTTGCCGTTTAAATGCATTTGAAGGTTCTCTTGCATTTCATTATCATTTTTGATTTTTTGAACTAAAGAACTTCATTCAAAATATGTATACGCTTTTGCTCTCCTATTTGCACAGTAAAGAGACTCAAGACCCTTAGTAACTATATGATTTGCTTAAGCACTGCAAACAGGTAACCCATCACATTTAACTGGCTTTGGTCCTCTACTATATGGAGTATATGGAGGATGTCCAGGGAGCAGACTAGGACATATTGCTGTTCGTAGCGCGTAAACCTATTGTGGCATTGGGATAAAAAGAGAAGATAGCATAGTTTATTAACTATTATACGTGTAGGGATTCTAGAAGTTTGTGAATTGCAGAGTAGAAATTTAAGGAACTGAGAATTGATTGTGACATGTTAAAATTGATTTATGTCAACTAAGTTTTTTTTTTTGATTATTACAACAGGTGGTTGTAATTTCTGGCGAGACAGGATGTGGTAAGACCACTCAACTGCCACAGTACATTCTAGAGTCAGAAATTGAATCTGGTCGTGGAGCATTTTGTAGCATAATTTGTACACAGCCTCGAAGAATATCTGCTTTGGCGGTTGCAGAAAGAGTTGCTACGGAGAGGGGAGAACCTCTTGGTGACTCAGTATGCTACACTTCCTCTTTGCACTGATTTTTTTTCTATCTTTTGGGTTATGCTTTCACCGGATGAGATGTTGTTACAATATATTTTGGAAACTTCTTTATTTTAGTTGCTGTTCTTCACAGACTATTTTTGGTAGGTGGGGTACAAAGTACGATTAGAAGGGGTGAAGGGAAAAAATACACATTTACTATTTTGCACGAGTGGTATTTTGCTTCGTCGTCTTCTCAGTGACCGCAATCTTGACGGTATAACCCATGTTTTCGTTGATGAGATTCATGAGCGAGGCATGAATGAAGGTACATGAATTAGCCATTTGGTCTTTGGTTTTGGTTTTCTTATGAAAAGTATTTTCAATGCCTTGACTTTTTACTTCTCATTCTTTATCAGACTTCCTGTTGATTGTGTTGAAGGATCTTCTTCCACGACGCCCAGATTTGAGATTGATTTTGATGAGTGCTACTCTTAATGCTGAATTATTTTCCAGTTACTTTGGAGGGGCACCAATGATTCATATCCCGGTAAGCTGCAACTTGGATCCCACTTTGTTGAACTTATACATTTTATTGGTGTTTGTGCTCTAGATTACACTGCCCAATACTCTATGTTTCACCTGCATGTTCCATTTGCAGAATTTCTCAATTCAGATTTGAGAAGAATGAGCTTCCCAATTTTATGCCTTTAGAAGGGTGCATAAATGCAAGATGTTAGTCTATTGTTTGTTGATTCACAGTATTAACAGAAAATATTTATATAATTTACCGAGATTTATGTTTCATTTTGTTGCTTTGTCATGTAATATTATACTATCAATTAAGGGCATAATATGTTGACTTTTTGTTCCAGAATAACTGTTAAATCTTTCTATAATTGTTTTGTTAAACCAGGGTTTAGGCTTATTTGACACAGTATGTTAACATTTTGGCTGGTTGTATTTTGTATGATCTAGGGCTTCACATATCCTGTAAGAGCACATTTTCTGGAAGATTTGCTGGAAATAACAGGGTATAAGTTGACTTCGTTCAACCAAATTGATGATTATGGTCAGGAGAAGATGTGGAAAACACAAAAACAGTTGGCACCCCGCAAAAAGAAAAATCAGATAACTGCTCTTGTTGAGGTTGTTATTCTATTTGCAGTTGTGTCTATAGATGGTGTACTTTCTTATTTGCTAATTATCCATTTTCTTTTTTAGACAATTTTTGTTTGGTTTCAGCTTCTTTCTTCATAATATTTTCACAACTCTGTTCCTATATTCTTCTTTCCAATGCTCGTTTCCTTATTGTCCTTTTATTTTCTTTTGATGTCCTTCTCTAGCTATGAACATCTAAGACGGAGAAAATTCATGATTTTTCCTTGATCTTGAAATTTGGAAATTATGAAGACAGAGTGACTCAACTGAAGCTGATCTTGTTAATTGTAAATCAGATGTTCCCTGTAGGCTGTAGATCA
Source organism: Nicotiana noctiflora (assembly GCA_032618575.1). Classification (NCBI taxonomy): domain Eukaryota; kingdom Viridiplantae; phylum Streptophyta; class Magnoliopsida; order Solanales; family Solanaceae; genus Nicotiana; species Nicotiana noctiflora. The sequence goes on from JASVEL010008548.1 coordinate 14,216, forward strand.
TCAAACAATTTCATAAATTAGGATGGAAATTATATGCTCTTCATATGGTAGAACGTGAAGGCCTTGAGGGAAGCTAATTCCATTCCCTAGACTGTTAAAACAGAATTGTGAAAAGTAACTTCACAGAATTGCTCTGCCGCCTGTTCTCCATTACTTCTGTACCCATTCACTCAACTGTGCTCTCTGCTAAATGTCAGTTTAGAGGGGATGAGCTCTCCCCTATTAATATGGATAGAGAATTCACCTTTTGGATTCTGGTTAGAAGAGAACCTTTTGGAGTTTACTTATCAAAATTAAAAAAAGGTCTCTTGGATTTTTCTGGTTCTTCCATATGTAGAGGCAAATATTTGATTCATCTAAAGAAAGCCCCCTTTTCACACCCATTTCACTCCCAAATGATCAATTTAAGTTTAAAGCTTCAAACATCTCAAGTCCAAGGTGCACTTTTTCGTTTCTTCCTAGAAGGGGGAGAGGAAACAGTTCATTTTGGCTAATTACTATATGCATAATGTTTTTCATTTTCATTAGGAACCAGCATGATTTCTCAAGAAATTGCTCTTGTTTAATGCCAAGGTATTAGATGTCCCTGATAGCATAATGTGGGTGTTTAGATGTGTTTACATGGCATTTTTTCAGAAGGCAACATATTTAATCTATAAGATAAAGTGACCCTTATCACAAAGATTGTGCTAAGAGATTACAGAAAGTTACAAGACCCCAAAAAGAGCAAACACATAGTCTCGTGGTAGTTACAAGGCCCCAATGATGTTTCACGATGGACTCTACATCTTCTACAAGGGCTTCTTTACACCAAAATTGAAACAAAAAATATACCGTTCATCTTGATCATCTATGCAGAGCTAAAATCTATCTTCAAAGCATCTAGAGTTCCTTTCCATCCATATCGTCCACTAAATACAAGCTGGACAATGCTCCACCATTTCTTCTGCCTCAGTTGGATACCTGGATCATTCTAGCATGCTATCATTTCTGCAGTTGTCCTGGGTACTGTCCAGTTTAATCCTTTCATACTCATGAATAAATACCACAACTTGCTGGTCACTTCACAATGTATAAAAAGGTGGCTATTTGTTCATTGTCACACAAAAAACATTTAGAGCATAGTTGCATTCCTTTCCTTATCAAACTATCATGGGTTAGAACAGCCTCTTTAACCACTAGCCAACAAAAGCATGCCACTTTAAAAGGTATCTTGACCTTCAGATGTGCTTCCAGTTCCACGACCCATTGTGTGGTTGTCCAGAGCAATTTTATAGCTGACTTCACAGTATAAATTCCTCTGCTTTCTCTTTCCCATACTATTCTGTCCTCTTCCTCTACAACCCCATTGAAGCTATCCAGCAATTTGAAGAATTCAGTCACTCTAATAACCTCCCAGTTGTTGAGGAACCTTCTGAATGTCACATTCCAACCCTGCAAGCTCATGTAATATTCCAACCCTGCAAGTTCATGTCTTAGCCGCAGTAGCTTCAGGTTGTTGCACTATGTTGAAAATGTCTGAAAAAGTTTCTTCAGAGGTCTATTGCCAACCCAGTCATCAATCCAAAAAGAAGTTTTGGTGCCATTACCAACTGTAATTCTCATATTACCTAACAAATCTGACCATAGCATCTTATAGACTTCCAAACACTTACCCATAAGCACCAGAAACACTACTTGTACACCACAACCCATGTTGCTTTTGTCATTATTCACCACCTTGAAACCTCTTATCCACACCTCATGATTTGCCTTCTTGGTCATACTATTCAACCCTTTCGTTGCACTCATAAAAGGGTAAGGAGAAAGAGGGTCTCCTTGCCTTAACCCTCTCTCTGAAGAAAAGAACCCCTCTGGAGAGCCGTTAACCAAGATAGAGAAGTTAACATTGCTGATGCAGAAACCTATCTACATGATCCATTTATTTCCAAAACCCAAAGTTTTCAGAGGATAATCCCGATTGATGTGATCATATGCCTTTTCAATGTCCAGTTTGTCCAGGAATTCTCCCTTTAATTCTAGAATCCACACACTTATTTGCTATTGAAGCAGCATCCATGATCTACATGCCTTTGATCAAGGCCATTTGTTGAGTGTCAACCAACTTGTGAATCACTACTTCAGTCTTTCTGCCAGCACCTTTGATATGATCTTATATACACTACCTATAAGACTTACAGGTCTGTAATCCTTCAAGTCACAGCCCCAACCTTCTTAGGAATTAAAGCTACATAAGTAGCAGTAGAACTTTCTCGAAAAATTCTTGTGAATGAAAATTTTGAAAATGCAAACATCTTCTTTGATCACATCCCAACACTGGATAAAGAAACCCATGATGTACCCATCTGGATCGGAGCCTTTGTCTGCAGTATAGGCCTTTAAACCCCCAATGATTTCTTCCTCTTCAAACTCCCTCTGCAGCCATTGTTCCTCAGGGACAGTAATGGGGGAATAGTGTTCAACCACATAGGGGAGGGAGACAGTGAGTGGCTAGAAAGGGCGTTCGAGGAGGAGGAGGTGCACGAGGCTATGTCGAGTTGTGCTAGTGATAAGGCCCCCGACCCTGATGGTTTCTCCTTGGCCTTCTTCCAGCTTGTTGGGACACCATCAAGGGGGAGTTGATGGAAGCCATTGAATACTTCCATGTGAATGGTGTTTTCGAGAGAAGTATCAATGCTTCTTTTATTACTATTGTGCCTAAGAAAGAAGGTGCATCTTCTATCAGTGACTACATGCCTATTAGTCTCGTGGGGAGCAGTTACAAGATTATTTCTAAAGTGCTTTCCAATAGACTCAAGAAGGTTCTTGACGTGTCTGTTTCGTCCTCCCAGAATGCGTTTGTGGAAGGTAGGCAGATCTTGAATGCCCTTTGATGGCAAATGAACTTGTTGACTCTAGAAGGAAAAATAGAGATCCCGACTTACTATGCATGTTGGACCTTGAGAAGGCTTTCGACCATGTCAATTGGGAGTTCCTGGATTTCATTATGATGCGGATGGCGTTTGGGGCAAGATGGAGGGGATGTATCAAGTTCTGCATTTCCTCGGTCAGATTCTCTGTCCTGGTTAATGGTATCCCGTGTGGTTTCTTTAGCAGCTCCAGGGCTCTTAGGCAAGGAGACCCCTATCCCCATCCTATTCATTCTAGTGATGGATGCTTTGAGTAAAAAATAGATATGCACCTTCTTTCTTAGGCACAATAGTAATAAAAGAAACATTGACGTGTATGTTTCGTCCTCCCAGAATGCGTTTGTGGATGGTAGGCAGATCCTGAATGCCCTTTGGTGGCAAATGAGCTTGTTGACTCTAGAAGGAAAAATAGAGATCCCGACTTACTATGCATGTTGGACCTTGAGAAGGCTTTCGACCATGCCAATTGGGAGTTCCTGGATTTCATTATGATGCGGATGGCGTTTGGGGTAAGATGGAGGGGATGTATCAAGTTCTGCATTTCCTCGGTCAGATTCTCTGTCCTGGTTAATGGTAGCCCGTGTGGTTTCTTTAGCAGCTCCAGGGTTCTTATGCAAGGAGACCCCCTATCCCCCATGCTATTCATTCTAGTGATGGATGCTTTGAGTAAAATGATGGATCGAGCGGCGGGCGGAGGCTTCTTGAGAGGATTCTCAACTCCGATCTGGGTGCCCAATGCCCAAAGAGTCTCATTTGCTTTTTGAGGATGACACTCTGGTTTTCTATGATGCCGATATGGATCAGTTGACCTACCTGAAACAGGTCCTGCTGTGCATGCAGATAGTATCAGGTCTCAAAATAAACCTTGGCAAGTGTGAGATTTTCTTGGTGGGGGGTTGCTAACGTTGATGCTTTGTCTTATGTTCTCAGATGTAAGGTGGGCTCCCTTCCCACTACTTACTTGGGTCTCCTATTGGGCGCTTCGCATAAGGATAATACGGTTTGGAATCCAGTGATCGAAAGGGTTGAAAAAAGATGAGCAGGCTGGCAGAAACGGTACTTGTCAAAAGGCGAAAAAGAAGTGCTCATTAAAAGCACTTTATCGAGTATGCCCACCTATTACTTGTCCCTGTTGCAAGCTCCTGTGAGCATCACAGAAAAATTGGAGCAACTTTAAAGGAATTTTCTTTGGGATGCAGCAGATGGAACTAGAAAGTATCATCTAGTGAATTGGCAGACTGTCACTTCCTCAAAGAAGTGGGATGGACTTGGAGTAAAAGATCTTAGGGTATTCAACAGAGCTTTGTTGGGGAAATGGCTATGGAGATTCGGGGTAGAAGAGCATGCTCTACGGAGGGAGGTCATAGTAGAAAAGTACGATTCCATAGTAGGGGGTTGGAGGACCAAGGCAATCACAACACCTTTCGGGTGTGGCATGTGGAGGAGCGTCATGAAAAATTGAAAATCCTTCGGTGGCAACATCTCTTTCAGGGTGAGAGATTGAAGGAGAATCGACTTTTGGAATCATAGGTGGTGTGGAGTGGATACTCTGAGGGTCTCGTTCCCCATGTCTTCAGAGTTTACAAATCAGAAGGAATTGATGGTCTGACAAATTCGTAAGGAGCATGTAGGGGGTAGTATGGGACCTTTCACTTAGAAGGAACATGCAAGATAGGGAGATTGCGGAGCTCCAAGATTTATTGACACTGCTATATAGGCATGACAGGCCTTAGCCATCTTGTGATTCTTGGAGATAGGGTTTGCGTGGCGATGGTCTGTTCACCATAAAGTCTTTACCAGAGTATGTTGGTGAGAGAGTAGGCCTCTTTTCCATACTTCTCGATCTGGATTCCTAAGGCGCCCACGAAGTTGTACTTTTTTGCATGGCTAGCAGCGAGGGGAGTGATTTTAACTGCTGAGAATCTGCGAAAGAGGGAATTACACTTGTTAGTTGGTGCTATATGTGTAAAAGCTCGGGGGAAGAAGTTGATCACTTTTGTTGCATTGCCCTGTGTCCTCAGCTTTGTGGAGGGCGATCCTGAACCTTTTTGGTGTTCAATGGGTGATGCCAAACATTGTAAAGGAAATGCTATATAGCTGGGCCGGTTTCCGTAGAAGAAGAAAGCAAAAGGCGTGGAAGTATGTCCCGTTAGCTCTAATGTGGATAGTTTGGGGGGAGAGAAATACGAGAGCTTTTGAGGGGATTGAGTCTCTTTTTTTCACATCTCAAGAATAGTCTTTTATCTTTAATCGCTTTTTGGTGCACTTATATAGCCGTATTTGTATAGAAGATTGGGCGTCTTTTGTAGAGAATCATGTTCTGATTGTGAATTCTCTACTTTTTGGTATACTTCTTGTATACGGGAGTTCTCTCCCTTTTGATTAATACAATTTACCTTATAAAAAAGAAGAAGAAAAGAATGAATGCTACCAAGTAGCTAATTTATCCCTGAAGTCCTCTGTCCCCTTCCACCAATTTTCGAATTTGAAATATGATTTTGTGTTCTTCCATTCCCAGCTTTGTGATATGGGGGCATGGTCTGAGGATACTCTTGGAAGCATGGATTGCCTGATATTCTAGAACTTTAGAGAATTTTCATGACTTCTGTGATGCATATACTGGAATTTTTTACTTATGTCTTACTAATGCAGTCTTTAACTGCATAATATGTCCATAGCTGTTGCATATTCATAACCTGGTGGGAAAGAGAGGGTTCAAGTTTTGGGAGAACTGAAAACAAAATATGTTGGAGAGCTAAGCAACGTAATTTCCTGCACAGAATCTTGAATTTTTAAGGAGTGACTGCTCCTTTTTGTATATATTATGTGCCACTTGAACATTCTTTTCTTTTACGTTACTTCTAAAAAAGAGTTACCAGTTACCATTATGTGAGGAAATCCTAGAAATATGCTGTATAGTTAGCTTTGTTGAAAACCAATTTATATTATACGGTTGAATCATATTAAATCTTTTGTTAAACTTCTCTAGGACAAGTTAAGCATAATTTCTACTGGTATCAATTGCAATATATTTATTTCCTCCCATTGTGTTCTTTCTCCTTCAAGTAATTTCATTCTTGTTGGTTAGATGCTGTTGAAAGAAATTGCATTGTCTGATTGTTGGTATTGAAAGAGAAGTTACAGTATTAATCTTGTTTGAATGATGTACTATATGACAGGATGCCCTAAACAAATCAAACTTCGAGAGTTATAGTGCAAAGGCACGTGATTCACTAGCATGCTGGGCTCCTGATTGTATAGGATTCAATCTTATTGAGGCGGTTTTGTGCCATATATGTCGAAAAGAACGTCCAGGTGCTGTATTAGTATTTATGACTGGTTGGGAAGATATTAGTTGTTTAAGAGATCAACTTAAAGCCCATCCTCTCTTGGGAGACCCAAATAGAGTCTTGTTGCTCACTTGTCATGGTTCTATGGCAACCTCTGAGCAGGTAAGACTGCTTATCTCTCCCTACTTTGATGCATCTTTGTCTTTTGCAGCTTGCAGTTGTTTCCCCTTTTCTTTGAATGTACTACCCTATATCCCCTCCATTTTCATAATGTTGACACATGTATATAGTTACTAGGATCTGTTCTGTTGAGGTGTCACCTTTTCAGGCGGCACAAGAGAAGTAGAAGTTTTACAAATTACAATAAAGTTACATATGACTCACTTTTTTTTCACTTGGTTGTCAATTTTCCTCCATTGTTCCTTGAGCTGAGGGTCTATCGGAAACCGCCTCTCTATCTTTATAAGGTAGGGTAAGGTTTGCGTACACACTGCTCCCTAGACCCCATTTATGGGAATACACTAGGTTTGTTGTTTTTGTTTGTTGGTTGTCAATTTTCCCTTTCCTCTTTCCCAGAAACTCAAAGAGAAACTCATTGCCTCCTCATTTTCCCCATAATGTTAAATGACAACACATTTCGATACACTTGATAATTTTTTGAGCAAAAGTACGGTTCATTTTCTTCATACCATAGCGCTAAGTGCTTTCTCTGCATGAAGATGTTCTTACATGGGCTTTCTTTGCTACACTCGTGATAATCCTGTCAAGTCAAAGGCCAATATATTATTAACTTTTGTCTTGGTCGGGAGTCTGGCTTCATGGATGCTCTGCTGAGAAACTGGATTACTGGGTGATCTATTGAAGAAGTAGTGCGCTATACAGCATACTGATTCATCGTTCACGACCGGAGGCATACATTTGACTTGGCGATTAGCCCACTTAATATTTTTTGATAAGTCTGGCCCACTCAATTTAGTAGATTTGTTAAATGAAAAGTAAAAGTTTCTTTATGTATTGCAGGTATCTTAATTGATCCTCTTGTAAGTCTCTATAATTAGAATTTCTTTTTCAATAAAAAGCCAAAAAGCTTTTCAATAACCTCTGAATCCCCCACGCAAAAGAAAAAAGAACCACCTTCATTTATGCACTTCAGTACACACAGAGAGGATTTCTGTTTGAAGAAATATAAGGGCGTTATTCTGGTATAGGCCTGCTGCCTTGCACCTCAAGGAGGCTGAGGAAATTTGTCTGTCCCAATCAGCGAGTATACATGGATGATGGTTATAAATGGAAGTTGCATTATCTTTCTTGTTTTAGAAGGAAATTCTTCTACTAATTGCAATGGGATATCTATGCTTTACACTTTTACTATCAGTTCAGATGTATTCTTACTAGAAGTGTACTTTCCTTGTCCTTGGCCGTAATGTTCTGACAAACTTAAATTGTAATCTGCAGAAACTCATATTTGAGAAGGCACCCCAGAATGTACGTAAAATAGTACTTGCAACAAACATGGCCGAGGCAAGTATTACTATAAATGATGTAGTCTTTGTAGTGGACTGTGGAAAAGCGAAGGAGACAACCTATGACGCGCTAAATAATACTCCATGTTTATTACCTTCATGGATTTCACAAGCCTCTGCCCGACAAGTAAGTTCCTTGAATAAAATGCTTCGTTCTTACTCAGCCTAAGCCTAAACTTTCCATATGATAATTCTTTTTTCCTTTTACCTTCTTTTCAAACAAAATTCTAGATCCGTCTTTAACTCAAGTACTATAGGAATAGTTCTTTTCCTTATAAGTAACATGAGTCAGTTCTGTTCTTAGATGGTACGTAAAAAACATGATAATATTTTGTTTTTGAATTGCCTTTTATGACTTTCTTGGTAGCTTAATATGCTGTTAAAATTTATTTTCTAGTTTGGTCCCTTGCAGTAAAAAGTGTAGGAACCAAGTTGATCACACGAAATTGTTGCTTATTCCGCTACAGTTGGAATAAACTGGATTATGGCGCCTTGCATTTCTGCTTATAAACAAACAAAAAGGTCCTTGCGCTTCTATTTGGTTAGAGTTAATCCAATGGAAAGCAAACTTAATCAGTTCTTTAACTCCTCTTTCACGTCTCCAGTTATGAATGAAGAGGAGGAGAAATGACATAACTATCCCTGCATTTGAAATGTAATGAAGTTCTTGTAGGATGAGGATTGGTGAACAAACTGGTTTCCTTCGCTCCTCCTTTTGACTTACCAGGTGAAAATCCAGCACAACATATTTCTCCATCCATGAAGACTCGCTCCTTCCCCTCTTAAACCAAAGGCGAGCATTAGCAAATACCTGAAATGTTAGCAAATACCGGAAGAGTCAGAACATGTTAACTGAGCCCGATGATGAGCTGAACTGTGTACACTTTTTTTTCTGCTTGTTTTGTAAACCTTTGCACACATGAGGGAGACTTTCTTAAATTTATAAAGTCACATACTATCTGAGATCAGTTTTCCTGTGTTTACATCAAATGTTGTTGTTGAAAAGGTGAGATATGCCTTTTAATACACCTTATGAGCTACACTGGAATTTGATTATTTGACAAAATACTAGGTGGTACATTGCCTGGAAGTAACATCTCTTCAATTCATTTTGCTATATCTGATGATAAAAATGTAAATTCTTCTCAGTGTTATTCGAGTCGAATTTGATGATATGTTGGATGTTTTCATGTTTGTTTATGGAACTATGTCTCGTGCTTTGCAGAGAAGGGGCAGGGCTGGCCGTGTGCAACCAGGCGAGTGTTACCACTTATATCCACGATGTGTTTATGAAGCTTTTGCTGAATATCAACTACCTGAACTCCTGAGAACTCCTTTAAATTCTCTTTGCTTGCAAATAAAGAGTTTGCAGGTTGGAAGTATTGCTGAATTCTTATCAGCTGCTCTTCAGCCGCCAGAACCATTGGCTGTAAGTGGTTTTTCTTTATGCTAATTTCTATGTTTCTTATGCTCTTTTTTGGGTCAGTAATAACTTTCACCTTTGTAACAACAACAATAATACCTAAGCCTCTTGACGTGTGCATATTTTGTATATACCGAGTTATCAAACCAAAACCAAAAATTTTAGTATTGATATTCGGTATTTCAGTATTTCGTGTGGTATTTGGTTTAAGTATTTAAAAAATTTGGTTTTTGGTATTTGCCGAAAAAAAGAAAGGAAAAATAAAAAAATCGAGACCGTACCAAAACACATACTTGCACAATGCACATGTATTAGATTATATCATAAATAGAAAAGGCCTATGATTTTACTAATTTTATCCTTGTTTTTTTTACCTTTCCCACCTTTATCTTTACCTACTTAACTAGTTAACTTTCAAGCTCTCCCACCTTTAGGCTTTAAAATTAAGAATCAACAGTTTCAGTTGGCTCAGGTCAAGCCTTTCTACTTCAGGGTTGATGGACCTCTCTTGCTGCACCTTGAAGAAATCGTTCCATTCACTTTCAATCATACATGATCATGCAAACCTCTAACTCACTCTCTAGAAGGGTGGTTGAAGAGGAAAAAAATTCTTGTGTGCCTTATCCTAGATGGTTGCGATGAGGGTGTTTTTCTCTCTCTTGGGACTCGTGCGACTTTCCAAGCTTCGACTTGTGTTAGTCATCTCCGGCAATATCTGAGCTTTCGAAACTAATTTCTTAATCCTTCTATACACTCTTGTATCTTAATTCCTACCTTTCCTTTCCAGTATCTGCTAATCTTGCATCTAAGTTTCTTTTCTAGCAGAGTTTTTAGTTTCTGTTTTTGTCTTTTCAGTTTCCCATAATCCTTACATGGTTTTACTGAACTACATTCACTGTGTAACTTAAGCATAGTTTACAGCGACAGGAGAAGTGGATGTGGAGAAGTTTTAACAAAGTAATATGGGTAGAAATCTTATTCTCGTTGCTGGGCTAAAGTCCTTCGAGATTCTGGAAAACGGTGATGAATGGTATGAAGTGGTGGAAAGACGTAAGAGCTTTATCAGCAGATTGACTCTTGATAGATACAGTATTCTGGAGTTATGTCGATGCATGCAGGAAGGGAGAATATGTAGAAGATGGGAGAACCAGAGACAACTATATTCCTATCACCTTTTCTTAAGCTTCAACAACATGGGCAGATTCATCAGGGTGGTGGCAGTAAATCCCAGAGGTTGGGGAGAATGTTGGATTAGCTGATTATGCCGAAAAGATTATAAGGTTTGTGGAAAAAGGGAAGTCTATAAGGGTGGAAGTAGAAAAGAGTAATAGAGGTGAGAGCTATGTCTCAGATGGCTCGAATAAACGATTGGCACAAAGATAGAATCATTGTGGTTGATGATAGCAGTCTAAAAGCCAATCAGTTCTGTATTGATAAATCGTCGGTCAAAAGCAGAGTGGGATATTTGCAGAGATGTTTATTGGGCTCTTTCATAAACAAAAATTTTAAAGCACCATGCTGCAACAATGGGCAACCAAGAATTGGAAAATTTCGGCTGGGATTTTAGTTAAGGAAATTAGTGTGAATGTTTCTTGATCGAATTCCCATCAAGAACAGAAGCTGAGAGAATTAAGATGAGGACATGGAGGTTCAATGATGAGGAGACTTATCTAGAACGGTGGTCTCCTGTTTCTGTTTGTTACCGACAGAATTTTAAGTCAAACCATATATGGTTAAAGCTAATGGGATTTCCTAGCCATGTTTGGTTGAAAGGCATTTTTAAAACTATCGGAGATTGCTTTGGAGGGTTTGTGGATGTTGATGAGGACACTAAGCATAAACATTATTGGAGATGGGCAAGAACTTGTGTTAATTTTGCTGGTATTAGTTTTCTGGCGACGATGGAGCTTATAGTAGATGACTTAGTGTTTAAGGTACCGTTGTGGGTGGAAACGCCTTCCTTGGTGGAAGAGGCTGATCAGAATCAGGTTGGGGCTCGTCGGAATGTGGAGCCTTGCCAGACGGTTACACAGAAGATGAAGAATCCTTATGGTGGGACCGAAGAGTCACAGTCCCTTACCGATGCAACATTTAATGATACACGTGTTAAGAATACGTTAATGAAGGGTTCAAATTCTAATCCTAATCCTGGTTCTTTACATTTGTTAAATGGTTAGGGAAAGGTAGATTATGTTTTAGGAATTGGGCCAAGAGCTGAACCGGCGAAGGAGAAAAAAATGGGCCCAAAATTAATCATAAACAGATGGGCAATGCAAAAGGCCTATTTAATAATAAATTTGGTGTTGGAGAAGAAAGAATAAGTTTTGTGGGGGGGGGGGGAGGGGGCAGAATGGTAATTAGGTTTATAGCTGTAAACCTATGAACCATGTATGATGGCCCAACTATCGCATAATTTCAGGGAGCCAGACACATATAACCCCTTCAATCCTTCGTCTGCAGAGGTCGAAACAATTCAGAGTAAAGATCTAACTGGGAAAGAATGGAAGATTATCGTGAAATCAATATTCCAAGCATAATTACTGAAAGAATGATAGAGGGTTCTGAAGGCACCTAGCAATTGAAGGAGGAGAGGATATTGTAGACTATTCCATCAAGGAAGATATAGTAAACGAGTCAGAGAGGGACATGGACATCTTGGTAGGGGGTACTCAGCTAATGATCTCGATGAGTTGCCACAAGATTATCGACTCTAAGCTACTAGTAAAGGATTGAACCATGGGAACAAATCTAAAGGGCTATCACCTTCTTTGGCCGGATCTTCCAATCTTTTCACTACTACAGTTCACTATGCTCACTCCTAGGGGTGTGCATTTGATTTATCGATTCGATTTTGATCCTTATCGATAATTACTTATCCATTATCGATTTATACATATGCTTATCATTATCGTTTTAATAAGGTTCCGAATTTTTCGATTTCAATTTATCAATGTTTGGGGCTTATCGATTCGGTTATCGATTACACCAATAAGAAAATTTGCGGGATTCCATGGAAAGTATATTGCTATAAACACGCCTAACTAATATGGACCAAAAGAAGCTAAAATAAGACGACCACCATTTATAACATAAAAATTATATCAACAAGCACATGCAACGAAACTAAAGTAAGGGATCATATGTTTGCCACCTACACTCCAACGGTATTAAAAAAATAAAAATACATCATCGCGGCTAATTCTATTTTCCATTAATTTGAACTTCATTCCCTTGAGCTTTAAATATGATCATTCCTTAAATGTGGTAGATGAAATAATAGGGTTAGGGACTTGGGGTAAAGGAAAGGGTATTATAGAATAAGGGTAAAAATAAATTAAAAAAAATTATTTTTTTGTATTTCTTATTGGTTTATCGATAAACCGATAACCGAAGAGGAAAAAATCGAAATCGATAACTCGATAAGGAAAATTTTGGAATTGAAATCGATAAATCGATAAACCGATGATAAATAATCAATTCGATTTATCGATAAACCGATTCGAATGCACACCCCTACCAGCTACATTAAAAGGTGGCGGCTTGAAAGCTTACCTTATTATTAGAGAAAGTTTTGGAACTCTAACCAATGTTTTGGATTTTTTGAAGGCATGAGGGTTTTCTAAAAGTCTCCTCTCATTACTTATGGATAAAGCTCTTAAGCTTACGCTTTTACGAACGGAAAGTTCTTCCCATTCAAAATAAGAACGAGTCTTTCAACTAGATGTGCTCCTTTGGCTGAGTTTGAGAGAGGGAGAGAGCGTGAGATAGTTGGTCTAATAACTAGTCCAACTTCCTTGTATGAAGATGAGTTACAAGCAGCCCAAGAGATTTTAATATTGCAAATTTGAACATGCAGGATTGATTAAACCAGATTGAGGCTTCCAACTCGGTTAAATGACATATGGTAAAAATCAATAAACAACTGGGAGTGAACTCAATCAAGATAGAAGAACGATTGCTTGAGTTATTACTACGAATTGAAGATGGCAGGCCAAAGAAATCTACTTGTTCTTCTACGAATAGAATCGTCTCCCCCAGTAAGAAGTTTGAGAGAGAAAAGAAATTGTTGGAGTTTGGGATTAAATTTAAAGGGGAGTCCAGCTCTGGTGAGGATATTGGTGGTAGACGTAAGGGTAGGAGGGCTCTATCTATTTTCCAAGAAGCCAAGAATTATTTGCTGGAATGTGAGGGGTATGAACAATAGTGGTAAAAGAAGATCGGTAGATTTGCTTCTAAGGAGATGGAATGCAGACATTGTATGTTTGTGTGAAACAAAAATAAGTGGCCAGAGTTAGAAAGATATAATGCAAGTTGGGGGTCTAGGTGGAGTGAATGGGTGGAGTTGGAGGCTCAAGGTAATAGTGGGGAATAGTGCTGTACTGAGACAAAAGGAGATGGAGGGGACAAATATGTGGACCATCACTATGTAATTATATCTTTGGGAGAGGAATTTTTTTGTTTTTAGTGCACATTCACAGGGGTTTTTGCACCTTGTGTCAGAAAGCTGAGGAGAGATTTGTTGAAGGAGTTGGCTGCAATTTGTGGTTTAACCTCACAACCTTGGGTTGAGCGGATGACCCTAGGGGGATGGATCGTTATCCAAATGCTGCACAGATAACTCACGTGCTATAATAACTCACCCCGCATGAACCGGTCACGTGCTGTCAAACCAGTCCATTTAACAGAAAGCATATATGAGAATACGAACAACAGATATCAAATCACATACTCATGGATTGAGGAAAATAGCATGCTATGGTGTGTGCATGTGCGAAGTAATATGACTTCAACTCAGATTAAGGCGGGTACGCCATACAATAACGAGTATCATGCTCAAACAATAAATCAAAGCCTACACATGGTCTTTAGCATGATTCAAGAAGTTCACGTAGTCATACATATTATTAAACATGAATCATAGAAAGCACATAGTCCAAACAAGGCATACTAGAAGCCTAAAGTCTAATTTAGTCGAAATCACACATAGCACCCGCATATACGCTCATGACCTTGCATATACGTCGCTTTTCACACATTCCCAATTAGACAAATAAGGTCACATCCTAAGGGTTCCTTCGCAACAAGATTAGGCAAGATACTTACCTCAAAGGAGCAAAAATCAATGCTCCAAGAACGCCTTCGCTCGCAAGGCCTCCTAACGGCCCGAATCTAGTAAAAATACAACTCAATAACATCAAACAAGCCAAAGGAATCAATTTCAAAAAATAAGCACTCAATTTCCAAAAAGTCAACAAAACCAGAGTCAAGGAGTAAACCCCGACTACGCATAACCCCAACTGTCCAAATATGTGATTAAATTTAAAAATCAAGTCTAAATCGACCCTCAGATCCCCAAAATTTATTCTTTTAAGATCTTGATAAAACCCTTATTTACATTGCCCATTACCGAGCTCCAAAACTCAAAATAATGAAAAATGAGCTAACCCTCGAAAATATAACATTCTACTAGTGATATTGCATCTGCGACAACAAGTCTCACATTTACGAACCCGCTTCTGCAAGCTGCTTCCCCTTGGTCTTTCCTCGCACCTGTGCCACACTTGCCGCATCTGCAGTAACATAGGTGCGACCACACTTGCGTAGGTGCGCATACCACTGGCCAAATCCCCCCTCATAGGTGCGCACACAATCCTTGCAAGCGCGCCACGCATCTGCCCAACAAGGCCCGCACATGCGGACTCCCAACTCTAGCCCTGCTCCTCGCATCTGCGAACTCGTACGTGCGATCCCTCTTCCGTAAATGCGGCCAACCTCCCGACCACATAAACTTCACAAATGCGGTTCAACCACCGCACAAGCGACTTCGCTCCTGCGCTCAGTCTTCCGCAGATGCGATGCACCAGAACCAAAACTGCCAAATGACACCAAAATGCTCCGAAATCATTCTGAAACACACCCGAGCCCCGTCCAATCATGCCGACAAATCATAATACTTTATCCAAACTTGTCCAAAGGCTTAAACACCACAACTAACATCAAAATCAAGAATCGAAGATCAAAATGTTCTTAACTTCCAAACTCTTCGACATCGCCAAACATGTCCAAATCATGCCTAAAGATTCCAAATTCCAACCAAATTTTGGACACAAGTCCGAATCAACTAAATGAATCTAGCCATAGTCCCGAAACACCATATCTCGATAACATCAAAGTCAATTGTCGGTCAAACTCAAACCTACCAACTCTCCAATCCTTTTTTTGTTGTTCAATGTTAGATTTAGAGCCTGTTTGGACATAAGAAAATTTTTCCTTTATTCAAAAATATTTTCATTTTTTTTCAAAATAAGCGTCTGTTCATAAAATTTCGGAAATTTTTCGAAAATCTAAAAAATTCCAAAATACTGTTTTTGAAAAATTTCACTCAAATCACTCAGAAAACTTCTAAACAACCCAAAATTATATTCATGTCCAAACATAACTCTAAATTTCAAATACTATTTTCACTTGAAATTTTTTTTCCACCCTATTTTGGAATTTTACAATTCTTATGTCCAAACACTCACTTATTGTTGTAAGACAGCAAAAGCTGGAGAGAATTCACCCAAAAAAGGCTATGTGCATCACAGAGAATGTAAAGAAAAGATAAAATCCAGCATAGCATCTTGCTCTAACAAATTTGCTGCTGCCATGTTGCACCAAAAACTAAGCAAGAATATACAATTGTGTTTAAGCTTGAGAACCGACGCATTCTTGTCTTAAAAAATTCTAGCGTTTCTCTCGACGCAAGAATATACAATTGTGGTCCGGCCCTTCCCCGGACCCCGCGCATAGCGGGAGCTTAGTGCACCGGGCTGCCCTTTTTTTTTCTCTCGTTCCTAATAATCCAGCAAATGGTGGGAGGAATCAACAACAACAACCCAGTAAAATCCCACAAGTAGGGTTTGGGGAGGGTAGTATGAACGCAGGTCTTACCCCTACCCCGAAGGAGTAGAGAGACTGTTCTAAATAGCAATGAGAGGTTTTGGGATTCCTTTCCTACATCAAGAAAACAGGAATTCCAAAAAGGTTCTAGGCATGCACCATTTGATACCTAGGATGTTGAAACCAGATTCCAGGGATGACGGGAAACTTTGCAATGAAGGAAGAGGTGATGAGCATCTTTCTCATTTTCTTTGCAGAGGACGCATCGGTTACACAACTTTAAGCCTCTCTTCTACAAGTTGTCTAAGGTGAGACGCTTGCCGTTTGCCACTATCCAAGTGAAACATTTCACTTTTTATGGGATCTTGTTCCTCCAAATTGTTTTCCAACACTAGAAAATGGGAGAAGCTGAAGAGCTAGAGAAAGAATAGTAGCAGCTTTTCACAGAGAAGACACCTTTGGAAAGCAAGTTCCATTTTAAGTGATCCGGGGTTAGAGCCAAAGGGTGGGAGATTATAGAGAAGTTGAAGCATCATAGTATAACTATCAATTTGCCGATCATTAAAGTTCCTTCTGAAATGGATGCACCTGTCTAGATTATGCCTGAGCTCGGGAATTGTAGCATCAGGAAGAGTGGTGCAAGTGGAGAGGGTCGGGAAATGGAATTTCAAACGGATATGGCCCAACCAAGAGTCTTGCCAAAACCTAATCTTTCTTCCATTCCCTACCTGCGGTGTAGCATGTTTCCTAGATGAGTCCGTCAAAGATGATATATTCTTCCATAAACTTAGGCCAACAAGAGGTAAAAGTGTTTTAGTTGATCAAGGACTAGCCAACAATGACTAGGTTCCTCCAAAGATCACGTTCTTCTGTATTAAACCTCCATAACAATTTGCGCAATGGACTTTTGGTATGTGCCCAGACCATACTTGACACTGACTAAGTTCCTCCAAAGATCATGTTCTTCTGTATTAAACCTCCATAACAATTTGCGCAATGGACTTTTGGTATGTGCCCTCAAAGTTTTAACTCCAAGGCCTCTGCTTGCTTGCAAAGTGTAACAGTTTCCCACTTAAGAAGGTTGAAGGATTTTTTCTCCTTGTTTCCCTGCCAATGAAAATCCCTTATGAAAATCCCTTCGAAGCTGATCAACCTTTTTAGAAATAGAAGAGGGCCATGATGTAAGTAGCCAAAGCATCCAACACAGTGTTAATTAGAGCTAATTTACCTCCCAATGAAAGATATTGTCTTTTCCAATTGGAAAGTTTATTTTTCAAGTATTCCATCCCAAATAGAGATAGAAGAAGGCTTAACACCAAGAGGGAGGCCAAGATAAGTAGTAGGCAAGGTTCCAATATTGCATCCGAAAAAGTCGGTGAGCATAAGGATTTTTGGAACGTCATTCACGGGAAACAGATTACTCTTAGAAAAATTAATACATAGCCCCGAGGTCGCCTCAAATGCATTAAGAATGACTCTTAAAGAAAGAATCTGAGAGACGGAGGCCTCGCAAAAAATAAGAGTATCATCTCCAATCATAATATGAGAGAGGCCCAATTGCATCGAATCTCTAATAGCAGGTGAGAACCCTATTAGCCATCTTTGTTGTACAACTATGCTGAGCATGACTCTAAGTCCTTAACCCGGATGAAAAGGAATGGAGAAAGAGAACCCCTCTTGCCTTAAAACTCTGCGAGAAGGAAATAAACCTTGCGATAGAGAAACGTACAGATGATATACAGAAAGAAATCCAATTTATCCACTTTTGGCCGAAGCCCATATTCTTCAATAAAGAAAGGAGAAACTTTGAGTTGACATAATCAAAAGTTTTCTCATTGTGCAACTTGCAAAGTAGACCTGGCTTGTCTTGTTTTAATCTGGAATCAAGACATTCATTAGCAATAATCCCTTAATGATTTATCTGCCTTTAATGAAAGCCATCTGATGAGAGGAGACCAATGTCCCAATAATCTTCTTTAGTCTTCCTACTAGAAATCTTGTAGAAACTACCCACAAGGCTAATGGGTCTAAAATAACACACTTGTTTTACTCCTATGTTTTTTGGAATAACAACAATGAAAGTGGCATCGAGCTTCTAACAAAATATTCATGTTCTTGGAAGTGATTCAAAGCATTTAGGAGATCAGTTTGACGACTTCCCAACATTTCTAAAAGAAACCCATAGTGAAGCCATCCATTCCCGGGGCTTTATCCCATACACAATCTTTAATCACGCAAAACACTTCTTTCCTTGAGAAAGAAATTTGAAGAGCAATGTTCTCTTCATCGAAATGAATGGGATATTTGCATTGGACCAAGTTGGTCTTTGCCCCTCTCGTTCACGGTAGAGGGAGCAATGATAAGAAAGTATCTTGTTTACGATAGTTCCTCACAACCTTCTAGGAACCTCCAAATCCAAATCGAACATATGCTTTAGTCCAAGAGCACCATACGAATATTGGAACCATCAAATCACCAAGACCGTCTACTCAAAAGTCAAACCTTGGTCAACTCTAGCAACTTAAGCTTCCAACATGAGACTAAGTGTCCCAAATCCATCTCAAGCCTTTCCGAAGCTAAACTAACCCTCCCCGCAAGTCACAAAATAACAAACATACAAGACGTATCAAATAGGGGAACGAGGCTCAAATACACAAACGACTAGTCAAGTCGTTACAACTTTCTAGCACGTGATGCTTAAACCTACTTTTATTCCGCTAAGCCTAGCCCAACTTCTTTGGGATTGAGGTGTGGTTGTTGCTTGGTTTCATTCAGCTAAGCCAAACAATATATGAGATTGATAAAGGTGTTAAGTTGACAACAGACGGGAGAAAAGGAAAGGAGCTTTGGATAAGTTTCTTGGAACACACAACAACATGCTTCATCAAATATAATTGGAGACTTTGTTAGACTTTTAAAAGTTCTCTATTATCCAATATTCAACAAGTTATATAACTGCGGCTTGCTGAATTTGCTTTTGTCGGTTTACTGATAATTTTTTTTTCTAACGTATCTCGTGTAAGCATAATGAGCAGGCGTGAAGGTTGATTAGTTTTAACATGCAAATCCTGTATTGTTTCTGAACATTAAATGTGGACTTGAACATGATTTTCACCGAACTTGGTCTTGTGAAGATTGGACCTTAATAGGCTTATAAGTTCATATGATACACATGCCGTCTGACTTTAGAGGGTTGCTCTCTTAGTTTTCCACCTATCATAGAAGTTGCTATTTCCATGTATTGCAGGTGCAAAATGCTATTCAGTTTTTGAAGATGATTGGTGCATTAGATGAAAATGAGTATCTTACACATCTAGGTATGTGGATTTTTAGGAGTGAAGAGAGTGATCTGCTTCTTGAAAATGTTATTTTTTTCTATTAATACACACACAAAAAAGGTGCGTGTGTGTGTGTTTTATGACTTCTATTATGAGGTTTATAAGTTATATCTTCACCCTTTCTTCCCAACCAGGAAAGTTTTTAGCAATTCTCCCTGTGGATCCCAAGCTTGGGAAAATGCTCATTATGGGTGCTATTTTCCGTTGCTTTGATCCTGTTTTGACTATAGTGGCTGGTCTTAGTGTGCGGGATCCATTTCTATTGCCGCAAGACAAAAAGGATGTAAGTGGATAGCAATTGCACCATTAGCCTCCCCCACCCCCCTTTTAAATTCATTTGCTACTAGTTGGTATCATTCTGCTCTCAATTTGTTATTCATTCTTTCTTTTCTTTAGTTTCATGTCCTTAGCTTTTCGACCACTTCCAAGATTGTGCATACCCGCTTCTATCTCATGTTTGCTCAATGATTAGTTATTCCACTTTGCTATTTGCATCTTGACGGAAATAACCAAAAGTAGTAAGAGGGAGCTATATTGAAAAAAGAATATTATAAATGATTTAACTTTTGTCGCTTGAAATGTATTTTGGGAGAATTTAAGAGTTTTAGTTTGAAGGAGTTCTACTTTGTAATATTCCAAGATGTATTTCTTATTAGGCAAAACGGCCTCCTACCCCCTTAAATTTGTATATTGCCAACCCGGTAAACGAACTTAGGAATTTCCCAGTTTAGCACATCTACTTTATAGAATAAGGACTAATCCGTCTGAGCGTGTTCTTCAATGCTATAACGGAAATGACATGTCATATGCTTAACCTTTTATAATTTGATATGTGTAAATTTGTAGGTCCCACTTTTTTTAATTCCAATTTATCAAAATTTTAACTTAATTTTTTTTTCTCTCTTTTCCTCTACTACAACTGAAACCAGCAAGAAACTCATAAACTGGCAAAAAACTCAAGTTGGTCGGAGAATTCACTATTAATGTCTCTGGCCGGCGATGAATAGTTTGTTCTCCGTGTTTGCCTACTCATTTTGTTAATTTCTAGTCACCATCTCCGCACAAACACCTTATTCCATTTTATTGCAGCCACCTCAAACACCATCTCTGTCGAAACATTCTTCTTGCCAAGCCCATTGGCATAGAGCAAACAAATGAGAAATGGCATTTCGTACCTGCCGATAATTTTTTCTTAAAAAATAAAAGAGAATAAAGGAGCAATGACCAGATCAGAAAGCTGCTAACAATGACCTCAGCCGCCTGATGTGAAGAACAACAATAACAACCTGGTAAAATTCCACAAGTGGGGTTTGGGAGGGGTAGAGAGACTGTTTCCGAAAGACTCTCGGCTCAAGAAATGAAAATAAAAAATAGACAATAGATCAGTGACAACAACAGAAGCCAGAAAAATAATATTAGCATAGTAAAAAGCAAAAAATAGATGGAAAAGCAATAACAATAACCAGAATAATACTATAGAAAATAGTGTGGAAATTACATAAATCACTAACAACCCAAGGTGAAATATTATCAACCTAGCTCTGCCCACGATACAATGTAGGATGCCTCCTAACCTACAACCCTGATGTGAAAAACATACTCCAAAAAGATTTACCCCAAACACTTAATATGAAGAAGAGAGCCTTCTTTTTCACCAGAACTTCATCACAAAATCAACCATCACTATCAGAGTAATGACTAGATCGAAGAAATTGATGTGATTTTCTTCTACCAAAATTCAACTAGTAGGTTTCCTTCTCTCTAGATTCTTATATTCATTTTTAAAAAAGAAGCTCTAACTATCAATATTGTCTTCTCAAACAAGTTGGACATTTTATTGGAATTGTTGAGGAGTCACTAGCATCATAAGATTCCAGAAACACACTACCTCTCGGAGAATTCACCAAAACATTAATGAGCATTTTTCCATTTTTTGTAGTCCATTTGTCCATCATAAACCATGAATTTTTCATTGCGCCTTATGCTCCTCAACAATCTTGTCTGTCTTCTCCACCTCATTTTTTAGACAAGGAACTCTTACTTCGTGATAGGTAGGGGCTTCATTCCTGGGCCATATTGGCCTACGACCTCAATGAATTCACCAAAGCTATCGGTGTAATTCACACAATTAAAAGGGAGCCCTGCATCATACATCCACCTTGCAAAAGCATCTACAACACGCTCCCCCAGACTCTTCCTACAAGAATCTAAGTCAATAGCTTCACCCTTTCTCTTTCATTTGGTTTTTGTGAGAAAAAAAGATTAAGAGGACCTTTCACATTGCTACCGGCAGTGGATGATCCACTTCTACTTGTTGAATTCTTTCTTTGAGATTTAGAGGGAGGTGGCCTCATTATATCATTGACTTCAACGTCATCCTCATCTATTTGACTATCTTCATCAAGAAGATTAATCATAGATGCTCCATGACTTATTGGATTTTTAACTCATTTTTTTTTCTCAACGTACTCTCTAATTTCTTTCTTAATAGTATTAGGAATACTTGGACATTCTTTGACATCTCTAAAACCACCTGTTAGATGTCTCTTGTGACGATGTATTCCACCGTTATAAATTTTTTGTCAAAAGATCCATTGCATTCTTGAGTTATTATTGCCAACTGCAACTCTATACGCCCAAGTTGGATCTCTTTTTTGGCTTGATGCCATTGAATAATCAAATTAAATTTACTACAATCAACAACCAAAATAAAATGACAATTAATTCACTTATAAATTGCAGAAAACAGAGCATAAAGCAGAATAAAACAGAGCACTTTAATAACAGAAGAAGAAGTCGTTTAGGGCAAAAAATGAGCGCTTAAAAAGTAAAAAAATTTGAAAGAAGAACAGAAGAAGATTAGAAGAAGAAAAACAGAAGAAGAAGTTGAAGAAACTTACCGAGATCTAGAGAAGAAGTCGTTGGAGCAGCAGTGGTTGTCACTGGAGTTAGCTGGAGAAGAAGTCCTTGAAGAGCGTATGTTTTGTTAACAGTGGTTTATTTGCCAAATTTTTTAAAAAAAAGCCCTAGCTGATGGCTTCTGCTCGCTTAAGCATGCTTTTTCTCGCTTTTTCTATGGGCTCGCTTCTCGCTTAAGCGAGAAAAGCGCACGCTTTTTGAATGTGAGTCGCCTTTTTAACAGAAAAGCGCTAACCCTGCGCCTTGCATCGCTTCATCGCTTAAAGCGAGAAGCTAGCGCTTTTAATAACACTGGACTAACCGGAGCTTGTAACAACATAAAATATGTGAGGATGCACGATAACACACTCTTAATCAACACATCCTTTTTCCCTTTTGACAAATATCGCTTTCGCCCACCGGCTGACCTCTTTTCAAGCTCTCTATATCACAAGATTTCAAGTAGCTGGGTCCTTATAAGATGTACCACCTATGGGTAAACGAAGATAGATAGTAGGAAGTTTCCCAACCTTGCAATTAAACACATATACCAACATCTCAATATTTTCCGCCTCATCTACGGGGATAAGCTCGCATTTTCTTAGATTAACCTTTAGGTCTATTACCATGTGGAACCATGTTAGCACTTGTCCCAAGTATACCGAGTTCTTATAAAAAGACAAAACACGAAAGTGTCATATGCAAACAATGACACCCTCGCGGTACTTCTCCCTCCAACTGATTCAGAGAAGCCCCTACCATATGCTGACCATTTATCCGTCATCTTGCTCAACGCTTCCCTCACGAGTATGAACAACATGGGAGAAACAAGTCTTCCTGCCGTACTCTCTTGAACTACTGGAAAAGTTAAATGAACTGCCATCCACGAGGACCAAATACCTGGCCATTGATATGCAAAATTTGATCCACTTCCTCCATCTTGCTCCAAAACCCATCTTTATCGTGAGGAAGTCAAGAAAACCCCAATTAACATGATCGTAGGCCTTCTCAAGATCTAGTTTGCACAAAATACTTGGTTCTTATTTTCTCTAGAATCCATCACTTCATTTGCCACCAATGTTGTATCAAGTATTTGTCTATCTTTCACAAAAGCATTCTGCGTAGTAGATATAGTCTCATCCAAGATCTTTTTAGTCTAGAGAAAAGCTTTTTATATATAATCTTATAGATGCTACCCGCTAGACTAACAGGTCTA
This sequence comes from Nicotiana noctiflora, assembly GCA_032618575.1. NCBI lineage: Eukaryota > Viridiplantae > Streptophyta > Magnoliopsida > Solanales > Solanaceae > Nicotiana > Nicotiana noctiflora. The sequence continues at coordinate 37,695 of JASVEL010008548.1, forward strand.
TAATCCTTGATGCTCGTAGCAACCTCCCTTTTCTGAACATTGGTAATGAAAGGTGTTGAGAGTCTTTTCAAATTCTCCTATATCCTGAAAAGCTGCAATTGCCTCCATCACCTCGTTTTTAAATATATATCTATTGGAAGAATGCCAAGTAAATATGTCTGGTTCCCGAGCTTTATCCGCTGAACAGTACTCAACAACCACCTTTTGAACGTCCTCTACCCCAATTTCTCTCTCCAACCACACTTTATTTTCTTCCCCTATTTGGTTAAACTCTAGACGCCCTAAATTTGGTCCCCTTACTGCCTCCTCTCTAACTAATTTCTCATAGAACCCTACTTGCCCCTTCTACCTCCCTTCCCTCACGCACTACCCCATTAACCTCAGCTAATCCAAATAAATTTCCCCTCCTTCGAAATGGAAACCCTATGGAAATTTTTTTGTTTTTGGATCCCTTCCGTCCCACCACAAATTTTTGTCTCCAACTAACCTCTTGAGCTATCACCATAGAAGCTACCTCGCTCTTCACCTCCTCCTTCCTGTCTTTCCCTTTCCTCCAGCTCCCTCTCCCCTCCTGCCAGATTTAATTAAAATCCCTTTTTCCTTTTCTTTTGATAAATAAGTATGAATCTTATTAAGTCCAAACCCTGCATTAACATAATCCTGGGTTATGCGTCTTGATTAAAAAAATGCTGGGTTATGTACAAAAATGTTCCATACAATGAAGTGCAATATATGCTCTATCTATGTATTGCACTAAGAAAATTTTGCAGTGTTTGTGCCCCTTAAACATTTCCAGTTTACACCACATAACTAATAGGTGCGGACAAGTTATACTTCAAATAATATACAGTAGGACCACAAAATACTAGTAGGAGTGGTACCGATTATTAGTATGCAATATTTTCTTCATTTCCTGCTGATCTTTTTCCTGCCAGCGTACCGAAAAAGTTGCTTTACAGTGACAAAATTCATACCAAAACCCTCGGGGGTTGGCCTGGTGGCAATTGACTTGGGGTTTGCTCCCTTTCAAGGTCTCAAGTTCTAAACCACTGGGTGCAAACAATTTCTGAGGGCCATCGGATTGGGTAAAACCTGAATTAACCGTGGTGCACTTGCGGGAAACTCCTTGCCGAGGGCCTGTGCACCCCCGGGATTAGTCGGGGCTCGAAGAGACTCGGACACCCGGTGCAAAATCAAAAAAAAAAAAAGAAAAAAAAAGACAAAATTCTTACCAAAAGCTTTAAAAACAAATTGCTTATAGGACAGTGTAGCAAGTAAAGACAAGTGTTCTATGTTCTTCTTTGTTCACACTTGTAATATCTACAAGTAATGAGCAAGCTACCCCCGAGATTCTTATATCTGCTGCGCCATCTGGCAAAAGCTTCTCCATTCTTTTAGCTCGTAACTTTTTTTGCAGAAGTTCAAATCTGTGTACATACATGTCAAAAACTTCTTAAATACTTACCTTGATCTTGAGGGGAAAAAAAACCAATTTTTGGTGTGCTTACATAATTTTTCCTACAACATTAGTCCTTAAATTGATTAAATTTTCCCTTAAAAATGAGACGTGATATAAACTTCTATTTTAAAATTTAATGATATATCTTTATACTCTTTAATATTTTCAAGTGTTTTAAATCTATTGTCCAAAATTTGAATATAATAGTTTATTTAATTCTTTCTCTAAATTTCCTGAAATGGTAATTACTTTATAATATTTGGTCTTGAGGACATTTGAACAACACACTAACTTGTCATTATTCCCATCTGAGTCATCTTCTTATTATCAACTCTAGCTATAGCCTCGACAGCTAGAGCAATATAACACTGCGCTCGATAATGCTTTGTTGGTTTTACTAAGTCGTGTCCACCAATATTGATACACTCCTATCTTGCAGTTAGCGGGTACTGCAAAGTCTAGATTCTCAGCAAAAGACTATAGTGACCATATGGCGCTTGTCCGTGCATATGAAGGATGGAAAGATGCTGAAAGGGAAGGTTCTGCCTACGAATACTGCTGGAGGAATTTCCTGTCTGCCCAGACTCTTCAAGCAATCCATTCTCTTAGAAAGCAATTTATCTTCATCTTGAAAGATGCTGGATTGCTTGATACTGATTGTGCAACTAACAATAAACTAAGTTACAATCAGTCTTTGGTTCGTGCAGTCATATGTTCTGGCTTGTATCCTGGAATCGCATCGGTAGTGGTATGCAATGGTTCCACAGTTCTGATCTATTTTCACGAATTCATCTTAGTCCAACTGTATATATATACTTATAAAAACCATGTGCATGTGCAGCACAGAGAGACATCAATGTCCTTCAAGACTATGGATGATGGACAAGTCTTGCTTTATGCTGTAAGTTCAATGGGCAATTCTTTGGAAGTTATTTGTTTGGATTATGAAGTTGACACGGTTGTTTTTGTTCCTGCTCTTTCTCTTTTTGCTGGTGCCATTTAATCTATGTGGTTTTTGGAGAGTATCGTATTTAGTCCTGATGCGGTTATGTGAAGTACAAGCTATGGTTCCCTTCCCAATACAGAACTATTTTTATTGGGTTCATTTGCTTTGATTTTAGTAACCTGAAAATTCTTGCTGGAAACATTAGTTCCCAGCTCTTCTTTCTTTTCAGCATTTTCCAGGATTCAGTTGTTTTCATCAGCCAAGCAAGTCCCTGAATTGTTGCTCTATGTTTGTACAGGCTTCGTTACTGGTTCAAAGTTCCGGCTTGTTTAGATCTGTATAGATGAACATGTTTAGTTTTTCGTAGCTTATTAAAAATAAGGTGTAAACTGCCAGCAGGTACCTGTTCTTCTGTGTATATAGTCATCAACTCAAACTTTTACGATAAGCATTCACCAAACTTAGAAATGTGTGTCTTGCATGTATTTTCTGCTACAGAAGTATTTGATTTTTTTTGGAACAGGAGGAGGCTTTTCAGACAAAAAAAAAAAATCTTTGCCTCATTGTATTTGATAGGATGTGTGTCCAACAAAGTTTCTGCCTTCGAGGTATCACCTTTAACACAGAATAATAAACCATAGAAGCAGAAAGAATATAGAAGAATGAGATAATATTCTGGGGGAAAATGTTAAAAATTCTGAACAAGGAAAGCATGCATAGCTTGAAATGATGCAGCTGGACCTATTAGGGGATTGGAAGGTTTGGTTTTCTTTTCTCTTTTTCTTTTGGCTATCCTATTTGTTTTCAAGTCCACTGTTTCATTTGATGACTTTTTCCCAGAATTAGAAAGATCTTGATCTCCCCAATCCACATTCTTTACTCTCACAAAAGCTCTTATGTATCTCCCTTTTTCTATTACCCGAGCATTTGATTTGCTACTGTTCTACAATGGTAGCCGTGGTTGCTGGAAATGGCACTGATATCGAACTATTTATTTTGGTCAGGGTTATAAATGTAGGACAAACTCCCCCATACATGCCGTATACCAAAATTAGAGAACCTACACCAATAATATGATTCTCTACAAATGTCACCTAATCTTCTAACAAACAGGAACTTCATGGGTGCGCACAAGAAACACAAAAAATCACTTTTGACCCCTTTATTTCTCTTTCCACAAACTCAGATGATGGCTATGAGGCAACAACCCATGCACTGCATCTTCTTTTCCTTCTTCTAGCAGCCTAGCTATTCAGCGCATCCTTGCTGAACCCGCATATTAACCATTGCACCTCCAACCAGTTCAGAACAAACCACTACAGGAACGAAGCTACTTGGCAGTGTAACAAGAGGCGATCCATGTCTTCTCTCGAACATCTTCACATAAAGCACTAGCAACATATGTAATCCTCCTCCTTATGTTCTTTGCAGTATCACAGCTCTTGCTGCCAAGAAGCGAAGAAGCATGGCTTCCTAGGTGCTCTAGGAGTCCAAACTGACACATAGGGAAGTCTTGACTCCCCTCTCACCAAAAGCTTATGGTATGAGTTTACTGAAAGCACGTGATTACTTCTCGATCCCCACCTCCACGAATCTGAACAGTGGGTGTAGTATTTTGTTTCTAGAGGTTTTCGATCAACCTTGGAATTCATCCACCTCTCAATCTTGTAATCTTGTAAGTTCCTTCCGAACAACCCCCCCCCCCCCTCCCCGGTACAGCCGGAATCTGTTGCACCATCGCCTCTTTTGACACAGAACTCCAAAAAGAGTTGGGGAAGGTCGTCCTCAACATGCTCTTTCTGCGCCACCGCTGATCCCAAAAGATAACTTTACTTCCATTCTCCTCTTTAAATTTCCCCTCTCTTCCTGATATCTCTCAATAGCCTGCATCAGTATTATCAAAGGCGAAAAGCGCAAAAAAGTTCTAAAATCTGTCGGGGCTTTAAGCACAAAGTGCAAGTAAAGCGTGGGCTTTAATGAAAAAAGAGGCAACTGGAGAAAAAGTAAAAGTATGTATATGTAGTCTAAGACTAATAATTATAAGCATGAATAACAAATATATAGACAAAGAAACTGGATTTTTTCTATGAATAAGTGAAATGTCAATTGTTTAATGTTGCATTTTTGGATTACACTCGTTGACAAGTAAAAGTATGCCTGGGAGCCTTGATGCGATACTAAAGCGCCCACAAAGCGAAGCGAAGCGCTCAACATGTTTTGAGCCTCGCTTCAGGGCTTAAGCGCGCCTTTGACAACCCTGGCCTACATCCATAAGGTAATCAAATGTTCATAGACTTCCATCCCCCTTCTACGACCCCATATTTTCCCTAGTTTTCCTAGTGCAGGACAAAAGATTTCCTGGTGCCTCCAAAGAGGCTAAAGTCCTCACAATCTCCGGAAGAGCTAGCACAACACTGATAGAACGCTACAGCTTCCTACGATGCAACGAACACGAGAAGGAAGTGATCGTGCTGGCAACCACAGAGTGGACAAAAAGGCTTTCTCCCCAGCTGCGATGATAGACACCAGCTTAGTTGTGATTACCTCGAGGAAGAAGCTCACAGCCGTGGTAAGACAAGGGGGGACAAATGTTCTTAAGAATGATTGGGCTTAAAGACACACAAATCAGTAGAATCACTGTAGCGGGAAACAAAAGCTGGAATTCTTCCTGCCGAAAACAAGGGACCTCCTTGTTATCCTAGGAGTTAGCAGAGGTATGAAAGAGAAAGAGTCCTCTCTCTGTATCTATGGCCTTAGAGTAGTGTATCGGATTGACGGACAAGTGCGGTCATTATCATTGACGAAGAGGAAGGCTTTGAAACGGATCAAACGTATTGAGCATGCTACACTTTTTTTTTTCTATCTCCCCCTTTTGGCAGAAGAAACCCAAATTAAGTATCTTTTTCCCTCCTTTAAATTCTCAATTGTGAGAATCGCACTTCTTGCAGCATCCTTGCAAACATCGCTTGCTTTGCGGAACATTGCTCCAGAACTGGAATTCAGAGCAAGTTCCACAGGCCTATGAAAGCCTATAGAGTTATCTTCATACCAGTTAGTCTCAGCCATTCTGTTGAATTTTCAACATTCTTTTGGACATTGTAGATGTTACAGTTGTAATGATTACCTGTGTAAGCCCATTCTATGTCTTATAAAGGTTGTAGAACAATTGCCGTTTAGGAATTGATGAAATGAATAAAATGGTTCTTACTGCTTTACTTGTGTCCAAGAAGGAAAGAGTGTTACCAAGAAACTCTTGTTCAACTTATCAGTTCATATCTGTTGCCAATTCAGGAAAATCTTCTTTTCAGTCCTACCTATTTGTGTAAGTGAATATCTAACTATGCCATTTAATTACACAAGTTCATTGCCTAAACGTGATATTTTCACAACAGTTTCTTTGGACATCCCTTTCCAGTTAGGAAGGTGGACCTGAACTTCAGCAGTTGAATAGTTGTTTAGTTACAAATGTTTACTTCAATAGCTATGTTTATGTCATATTGCTGAAGTTGTTTGAACATCTAAATGATGTGTCTCCAGAATTCAGTCAATGCTCGTTATCAAACGATTCCATACCCTTGGTTGGTGTTTGGTGAAAAAGTGAAAGTCAATACAGTCTTCATACGAGATTCTACTGGAGTATCTGATTCGATTGTGATCCTATTTGGTAGTACTCTAGGCTGCGGAGATACGGTAACTTTTCCTCTGCCTACATACTCACAGGTTCATATAGGGAATTTGTTAACTGGCTGAAGATTTTTATATCTTGTGATTACATTTTCTTTCAGGCTGGGCATTTAAAGATGTTGAGTGGATACATAGAGTTCTTCATGGATCCCACTCTTGCGGATTGCTACATAAAGCTCAAAGAGGAACTTGAAATGCTTTTGCAAAAGAAGGTAAATTTTCAAGGATCTCATTGCCTTTTCGATGCTTCTATTCCTAGTTATGAACCATTTTATTTCTGGCTAGATAGACAGCAGGCGCACTAAACTACTTTAAGCATGGTATTTAGGTAAAGTCTCTTCTTTACCTTTAGGATAGTCTAGAACTCAAAAGGTACTCTCAATTCGAACTCTTACAGTCATTACTGTATTAAGAAGATTGGCCAAATAACTTGTTTGATGGTTATAACCTTAGTAATACTAATTTGTGTAAAGCAATTTAAAGTTTGAGGTTTATTTAGTGGTTATCTAGTTCAATTTGACCACTCTTTTATGCGGCTGGGGGTTTTGTTTGGGGGGTGGGGGTGGGGTGAAGAGCAGGAAAGAAAGTGGTCCACCCTGAAAACTTGTGAAAAAAGTGCACAGAAAAAGATGTAAGAATGAGAAAAAAGTATTGAGTGCTAATCCTTTTGAATTCTGTATTAGAGCAATGTGAGGAATCTCATGTAAAAGTATGACATAGAAAATGTTGAAAGGCCTCTTTTAACAGACGTGGTTGAACTGTATAGTCCTCGCCTCGGTAGTCAAATAACTATAAAGGTGACGTTATTTGAATTGAGATAGATTTCTGTAAGACATGCTTGTTCCTGCTCTATCCTGATTGTTCCAGTTCGGTGATTAATATATGTTGTGAAATAAACCCCTCCATGTAATGCTTTATATTGGTTGTCAAAAGTTAGCTCCTAACAATTTTACTAGGTAATCTATAGAAGTTTCCATGAGTAAATTATTTTGAAGTATCCTTTAATATGTGTCATCACAAGCTTATTTTAGGAACATATTTGGCGAATGAGAATTATTCTCAGAATATATATGGTAGCATCTCGAATTGGCTAAATCGTATGGTAAAGTATATGGATAGTAATCTCTCTCCTCTTTATTGTGAAAATTTCACCTTGCAGTCCCTACCCTATTGAGTCGTTGAACCCATGATTATATGCTAGAGATCTCCATCAATAAAAGGAGATAACCAATTACATCCACAAATTTTGGGCATCTCATTTTCAGGATATGCAGCAAAAATGAGGAATGACTCTTACCATCTTAGATGCCTTTTGACAATGTGGATGAGATAGGACTGCATATAAAAATAAAAAACGACAGTCTACATGCTCCTTTAAGAAAGGACTGCAATTTGGTAGACACGGATTTAGCAACTTAAGGTTGCAAACATACTTTCACAAAAAAGAACACAATGTATCCAGTATTAGGTAATATTTGCATACTACTGGACGCCCTGTACTAATAAAATATTTCCGGGAATATGTAATGATAAATGGACTTTGGGCCTAACTCAACCCCCAAAGCTAGCTTATGAGTTCAGGGTTGCTCAAGACCATATAAGGAGATCAAGGACATGAAATCCCTCCGTGGGACAACTCACACGTCTCACGCCCCGCCATGCAAACTGGAGCGTGGATAACATAAATGGGGTCCAACATCAGTAGCAATAAGTGGGATGGGCCTGGCTTTGATACGATGATAAATGGACCTTGGGCTAACTCAATCCCAAAAGCTAGCTTATGAGGTGAGGGTTGCCCAATACATAAGGAGACCAAAGACCTCAAATCCCTCCGCAGGACAACTCACACCCCCTTCTCACGCCCCGACATGCAAACTGGAGCGTGGATAACATAAATGGGGGTCCACATTAGTAACAATAACTGGGATGAGCCTGGCTCTGATACCATGATAAATGGACCTTGGGCTAACTTAACCGTAAAAGCTAGCTTATGAGGTGAGGGTTGCCCAATACCATATAAGGAGACCAAGGACCTTAAATCCCTCCGATGTGGGACAACTCAACAGTAATATCTTGCCAAAGAAAATATAGGTGAAGGATCCATGACATTACCAAAATAAAGTATTTGTTGCTTTTTAAAAATAAGATACAGATAAATATGACCTAATAGACTTCGTACCGTGGAATTACATGAACAGTCGGCATTTATGAAAACGTCGATTGTTCTCTATGGCTGTCCTAAATTCTTCCAGTAAGTTGGTTAATCGAGATTTCCTGAAGTTTAACGTTGTATTTCTATTTATGTTCTTGCTTTTATCTCCGATACATCTTAGTTAAGTGCTCTGTGATATATTTTGTGTTCTACAAGATCCAAATATCCGAATACCTAATCAGAAAGTAACATCTCATGTCCTACACGCTGTTATATATCACTTTATGTGAACCTATTTCATCTTCTTCCCACTATAGTGAAAGATCTTAATTAATAAATAAGGCGAGATGGAGACCCTGATTTGGACCCTCGTGATCGAGCTTATGATTGTAAAGAACGCGGAGCCATAGTCAAACGATCCAAACCAGGTTGAGAACGCTGAGATATACGGTTTATGCCGGAAAGGTACGAAGTTGGACTAATTTGGAAACATTAGGCAATTTACTTTATACCTACTATTTCGTCTGGTTTTTGGTTTCTAGTCTTATTTTATTAGTAGCCATGATTGGGGCTATAGTACTGACTATGCATAGGACTACTAAGGTGAAAAGACAAGACAGTTCGATGAAATGCTCTGGATTCTAGGAGGACTATAATGAGGAGGACGACAGACCCACTCACGACAATAAGGAGAAGCAATGGTTCGAAGTCACATCGTGAGACCAGGACAGTGTGGAGTTTTGGCCCGTTCAAAAAAGAATGACCCATTTTTAAATTTGGAAACTATTTAGCTTAAACTCTATCATTAATGAGAAGCATTTATAACTACACAAATACTCTAGCCCCTTTTTAACTTGTTTATGACCACAAATTCTAAAAGTCGTCATTTTTTCTTAAATCTTGTGCCCAGATAAACATGTTCACATAAATTGGAACGGAGGGAGTAGTATCTAATTATTGATCCGGGCTGTGCATTCTGCAAGTTCCGTGATCTACTTGCTGCATAAGTTTTGGTGTATTTATTACAACTCTCTGTTCTATATCCAGGCAAGTTCTAGTTATCTGGGAATGTGCAGGAGAGGACACATTAGTTCTATATGAGTCTGAATTCTAGGACCAGAAAGTTGTCCCCATGGTTTTGACCTAGGGGTAAGAGCACTATGCCTGATGTGTGGGTAAGACACACGTCACATGTTCGAACCCTGCCGCAGACAAAAGTCTGGTATTGAAGTGAACAAGGGTAGAGGGACGAGCACATTACTCCAAGTTTCGAATCGTGCACCATCAGCCCTCGGGGGTTTCTTAGTTTACCATAAAATAAAAATAAAAAATCTAGGACCTGAAAGTTAGAGACATTTTCCTTTTGTATCTTTGAAGTCTAGAAAAGTGATTTGGAATAACATCCACAATGAAAGGAATCAAAAGATTCACTGGCTGTGATACTATTGATCCTTACTGTTTGCTCAATGTCGAAAACAAATGCCGAAGCTAATGCAAACACTGCTCTTATGCTTCCTGAAGGAGAGGTAATTCCTCATGAGGGGTGAATCGAGGAGACAACGACTACGACGACAACAACAACTACAACAACCACCCAATGGAGCCCCACAAGTGAGGTCTGGCGAGGGTAATGTGTACGCAGACCCTATCCCTACCCTAGGTAGAGGGGGGGAGGTGAATCGAGAGAATTTGAAATTAGAGCTTTGGATCATCAAAACATTCCTTTTCTTTCCCTTCCTTCTGCACTTCTAATTCACCAATACAAGACTGTACAAAGTGTTTAAAGGACAAGAAAGGTCATTGTCGTTAATACTTTACAAGAAAGAGAATAATTTTGGTCATTTCAGGGGATAAAGAATTAATGCTTCTTCTAGCAGGTATGGCGTGGAGCTTCAGGAGCATGTTTCCAATAGGATGAACTTCCCATTTCCTTAAATTTTCTAATAAAATATGCTTATCCATGGTGCACTGATATTAAGATCTGGGAAGTCAGACAGAAGGTCATCCGCAAAGCAGTTTCTGCCTTTCTGTAGCAAATATCTTTGATGTTTGATTGTTAACACGTCAGAATCCTCCTAGGCATATCGATGTCTCACCATAAGCCACTGCTGCTGTTAAAACTAAAATCTGTCTAGCCGTGCTTCAACTCCTCAGTCTTTCTCCGTTGAAAAGCCACTTGGCATTAAGGCTTTAGTACACTTCAAACTTCTCAGCCTTGTACGTCATCTTCAGCAGTATGGTAGTAGCAAAATTCCATTCCTCTAAGGTTCAGTATGACAATCCCATGTTTTTCTTTGATAATTTTCCTGGAGTTTTGGGAGCCTCAGGAAATTTTCACCTTGAAAAACAAATATCTAATCACGTCAAGTTATGTTTTGTCCTTGGTTGTAAGTTTATTTTAAAGGATTTCCTGGTTTATCTGCTATTCAGTTTTTGGGTTGCTTATTAAAAGGAAAAAGAGTTTCACTGATTCTTGGATGCTGCAGCTTCAAAATCCTGAGGTCGACATCCACAAGGAAGGCAAATACCTTATGCTTGCAGTTCAGGAACTAGTTTCAGGAGATCAGTGTGAGGGAAGGTTTGTGTTTGGTCGTGAAAACAAGAGGCCTAAAGATTCTAAAGACACCGATAGATTTACCAGGGATGGGACAAATCCAAAGAGTTTGCTGCAAACCCTAATGATGAGGGCAGGTCACTCCCCTCCCAAGTACAAAACAAAGCATCTAAAAACAAATGAATTTAGGGCACTTGTAGAGTTCAAGGGAATGCAATTTGTAGGTAAACCAAAGAGAAACAAAGCTCTTGCAGAAAAGGATGCTGCTATAGAGGCACTAGCTTGGTTAACTCAAACTTCTGAGAAGAATCATGATGAAGATGATAAGTCTCCTCCTGATGTCACCGACAACATGCTGAAACTTCTTGGTAAACGCAGGAGATCAAAGCGTCGCTGAGGATGGACAGCAGACATTTTCTTTTGAAGTTGGTAGTGCGGGACCATTAAAAGACAAGCTTGAAGCTTCCTGTTGATCAACCTCCATACGCTGTATCACTTGTGGAAATCAAATACTGTGGCTGCTGCTTGCCACAACCTGATAATGGTGGTGACAGTTTTTACCCTGGTTTACAGGTATCAGGTTCAAATTCGGCTCCTAAAGAAGAAACATCCATGAGTGCAAAGTAGGGCCGTGGATTGTCACCTGATGACTGCATCACTAAACTAGAATGGTTGACCGCGTTGTAAAATAATGGGGCTGTAAGTGAGGTTCAGTGTGTTGCAACTAGCAGGAATCCTGCAACCATTTTTGTTTGATCACCATGGCTTGATTCTTTTGTGTATAAAATAAAGTGTCATGCTTCTGCTCGATCCAAGAACTGTCTACAAGAAAGTGACTTTAGCTGAACCTTCAGGTAATTTCTGCAGTTTTATAAAGAGTGGTTTCAACAGCTTATTTTGAATATGAATTGAGCAGTCTCTCAATGATTCAAGAGGCTATCAGAGATCAAGCATTATGTCTTGAGCAGGTTGCTTCTCTGCGTCAACAAAGTTTGCTGCTGTAACAAAGATAATGAAGGCACTCAGAGGTGGCTATATCTATAAATGGGCTAGAAATTTTTCCGCTCTTATCAACTTGTTCGAGTACCTGAAAAATCCTACAACATTAAGTGGTTTCTAATAACATTTTATAGGTTTTATATATTATTGCTTGTTGTAACTTTACACATTAGCTTATTTAATTGTTATAACTTAATAATAGCATTTCAGCTGTATATGAATTAGTCTCTACCCTTTGATCAGCGTCAATCTGTTGTGGTCTCTTGTAGAAGAATAATGTTGTAAATCTTGTCCGATGCCAGATTGCAAGGGTATAAGTGTATTATGAGAACATTTCGGCTTTCAGTAACCACCCAAAGAGCCCTGATCCCACTGCCAACATGGTTAACTGGTTGTAATCCAAACCTATTCATAGGAGAGGCTTCCAAAAGTATTGTAGTTAGGAAGCATTGGCACGAAGAAACGACTTGATGCCATTGATTGCTAGAGTTTCATTTTAGACTTGTGAAGAATGATATTCCAAAATATGTTTTTGCTCTCGTTGATGAATAGTACGATGTATGACTAAGGCCATTGAGCTGTTACACTCGGCACAATATCAATTTAATTAACATAATATTAACAAATTAGGATATCTATCCCTTAACTGAACGGTTTCGTATTTTTAACCAAAAAAACACCAAGATCAAGCATATAAATTAGAAATTTCCTAACTTTATCATGACCCAAATTGGCATTTAAGTCGTGATAGGGCACCCAGCGATGCACTACCCATCAGGCGAACCCTCTAAGCTAGAATTAACGGAAATATTGAAAAAATAAGAGAGAAATACTATTAACTGTCTAATATAGATAAAGCGCGGGAGCATAATTAAAAATTTAAACAACATCCCATTAATTCACTGAAAAGACGAAGTCATGGAGCTACTAAATCTGAATACAACTAATACGAGCCATTGCTCAAAATAAAGAATGTTCTCTAAGTTTACTAGTAGATAGAGTTGCCTCCAAACTAGTGGTGGCTCACCTCAACTGGAAAGACACAGCAAGATCATCGACTCGTTTTCTCAACTTACACCTGGAATAAGTCTGTAGAAATCGCTGGTATTGCCGTGATACTTAATATAAAGTACAAGTATAAAAATAATATACAAGTAAGGCAACTGGATACAAATAATGAAAATAAAAGAGCTGATTATTTGGGAAATCCTTCAAGAAGTTATGCAGGGACATCCTGTA
>JASVEL010008549.1:0-53878 GCA_032618575.1 Nicotiana noctiflora
TTTTTTTCTCTCGTTCCTAATAATCCAGCAAATGGTGGGAGGAATCAACAACAACAACCCAGTAAAATCCCACAAGTAGGGTTTGGGGAGGGTAGTATGAACGCAGGTCTTACCCCTACCCCGAAGGAGTAGAGAGACTGTTCTAAATAGCAATGAGAGGTTTTGGGATTCCTTTCCTACATCAAGAAAACAGGAATTCCAAAAAGGTTCTAGGCATGCACCATTTGATACCTAGGATGTTGAAACCAGATTCCAGGGATGACGGGAAACTTTGCAATGAAGGAAGAGGTGATGAGCATCTTTCTCATTTTCTTTGCAGAGGACGCATCGGTTACACAACTTTAAGCCTCTCTTCTACAAGTTGTCTAAGGTGAGACGCTTGCCGTTTGCCACTATCCAAGTGAAACATTTCACTTTTTATGGGATCTTGTTCCTCCAAATTGTTTTCCAACACTAGAAAATGGGAGAAGCTGAAGAGCTAGAGAAAGAATAGTAGCAGCTTTTCACAGAGAAGACACCTTTGGAAAGCAAGTTCCATTTTAAGTGATCCGGGGTTAGAGCCAAAGGGTGGGAGATTATAGAGAAGTTGAAGCATCATAGTATAACTATCAATTTGCCGATCATTAAAGTTCCTTCTGAAATGGATGCACCTGTCTAGATTATGCCTGAGCTCGGGAATTGTAGCATCAGGAAGAGTGGTGCAAGTGGAGAGGGTCGGGAAATGGAATTTCAAACGGATATGGCCCAACCAAGAGTCTTGCCAAAACCTAATCTTTCTTCCATTCCCTACCTGCGGTGTAGCATGTTTCCTAGATGAGTCCGTCAAAGATGATATATTCTTCCATAAACTTAGGCCAACAAGAGGTAAAAGTGTTTTAGTTGATCAAGGACTAGCCAACAATGACTAGGTTCCTCCAAAGATCACGTTCTTCTGTATTAAACCTCCATAACAATTTGCGCAATGGACTTTTGGTATGTGCCCAGACCATACTTGACACTGACTAAGTTCCTCCAAAGATCATGTTCTTCTGTATTAAACCTCCATAACAATTTGCGCAATGGACTTTTGGTATGTGCCCTCAAAGTTTTAACTCCAAGGCCTCTGCTTGCTTGCAAAGTGTAACAGTTTCCCACTTAAGAAGGTTGAAGGATTTTTTCTCCTTGTTTCCCTGCCAATGAAAATCCCTTATGAAAATCCCTTCGAAGCTGATCAACCTTTTTAGAAATAGAAGAGGGCCATGATGTAAGTAGCCAAAGCATCCAACACACTGTTAATTAGAGCTAATTTACCTCCCAATGAAAGATATTGTCTTTTCCAATTGGAAAGTTTATTTTTCAAGTATTCCATCCCAAATAGAGATAGAAGAAGGCTTAACACCAAGAGGGAGGCCAAGATAAGTAGTAGGCAAGGTTCCAATATTGCATCCGAAAAAGTCGGTGAGCATAAGGATTTTTGGAACGTCATTCACGGGAAACAGATTACTCTTAGAAAAATTAATACATAGCCCCGAGGTCGCCTCAAATGCATTAAGAATGACTCTTAAAGAAAGAATCTGAGAGACGGAGGCCTCGCAAAAAATAAGAGTATCATCTCCAATCATAATATGAGAGAGGCCCAATTGCATCGAATCTCTAATAGCAGGTGAGAACCCTATTAGCCATCTTTGTTGTACAACTATGCTGAGCATGACTCTAAGTCCTTAACCCGGATGAAAAGGAATGGAGAAAGAGAACCCCCTTGCCTTAAAACTCTGCGAGAAGGAAATAAACCTTGCGATAGAGAAACGTACAGATGATATACAGAAAGAAATCCAATTTATCCACTTTTGGCCGAAGCCCATATTCTTCAATAAAGAAAGGAGAAACTTTGAGTTGACATAATCAAAAGTTTTCTCATTGTGCAACTTGCAAAGTAGACCTGGCTTGTCTTGTTTTAATCTGGAATCAAGACATTCATTAGCAATAATCCCTTAATGATTTATCTGCCTTTAATGAAAGCCATCTGATGAGAGGAGACCAATGTCCCAATAATCTTCTTTAGTCTTCCTACTAGAAATCTTGTAGAAACTACCCACAAGGCTAATGGGTCTAAAATAACACACTTGTTTTACTCCTATGTTTTTTGGAATAACAACAATGAAAGTGGCATCGAGCTTCTAACAAAATATTCATGTTCTTGGAAGTGATTCAAAGCATTTAGGAGATCAGTTTTGACGACTTCCCAACATTTCTAAAAGAAACCCATAGTGAAGCCATCCATTCCCGGGGCTTTATCCCATACACAATCTTTAATCACGCAAAACACTTCTTTCCTTGAGAAAGAAATTTGAAGAGCAATGTTCTCTTCATCGAAATGAATGGGATATTTGCATTGGACCAAGTTGGTCTTTGCCCCTCTCGTTCACGGTAGAGGGAGCAATGATAAGAAAGTATCTTGTTTACGATAGTTCCTCACAACCTTCTAGGAACCTCCAAATCCAAATCGAACATATGCTTTAGTCCAAGAGCACCATACGAATATTGGAACCATCAAATCACCAAGACCGTCTACTCAAAAGTCAAACCTTGGTCAACTCTAGCAACTTAAGCTTCCAACATGAGACTAAGTGTCCCAAATCCATCTCAAGCCTTTCCGAAGCTAAACTAACCCTCCCCGCAAGTCACAAAATAACAAACATACAAGACGTATCAAATAGGGGAACGAGGCTCAAATACACAAACGACTAGTCAAGTCGTTACAACTTTCTAGCACGTGATGCTTAAACCTACTTTTATTCCGCTAAGCCTAGCCCAACTTCTTTGGGATTGAGGTGTGGTTGTTGCTTGGTTTCATTCAGCTAAGCCAAACAATATATGAGATTGATAAAGGTGTTAAGTTGACAACAGACGGGAGAAAAGGAAAGGAGCTTTGGATAAGTTTCTTGGAACACACAACAACATGCTTCATCAAATATAATTGGAGACTTTGTTAGACTTTTAAAAGTTCTCTATTATCCAATATTCAACAAGTTATATAACTGCGGCTTGCTGAATTTGCTTTTGTCGGTTTACTGATAATTTTTTTTTCTAACGTATCTCGTGTAAGCATAATGAGCAGGCGTGAAGGTTGATTAGTTTTAACATGCAAATCCTGTATTGTTTCTGAACATTAAATGTGGACTTGAACATGATTTTCACCGAACTTGGTCTTGTGAAGATTGGACCTTAATAGGCTTATAAGTTCATATGATACACATGCCGTCTGACTTTAGAGGGTTGCTCTCTTAGTTTTCCACCTATCATAGAAGTTGCTATTTCCATGTATTGCAGGTGCAAAATGCTATTCAGTTTTTGAAGATGATTGGTGCATTAGATGAAAATGAGTATCTTACACATCTAGGTATGTGGATTTTTAGGAGTGAAGAGAGTGATCTGCTTCTTGAAAATGTTATTTTTTTCTATTAATACACACACAAAAAAGGTGCGTGTGTGTGTGTTTTATGACTTCTATTATGAGGTTTATAAGTTATATCTTCACCCTTTCTTCCCAACCAGGAAAGTTTTTAGCAATTCTCCCTGTGGATCCCAAGCTTGGGAAAATGCTCATTATGGGTGCTATTTTCCGTTGCTTTGATCCTGTTTTGACTATAGTGGCTGGTCTTAGTGTGCGGGATCCATTTCTATTGCCGCAAGACAAAAAGGATGTAAGTGGATAGCAATTGCACCATTAGCCTCCCCCACCCCCCTTTTAAATTCATTTGCTACTAGTTGGTATCATTCTGCTCTCAATTTGTTATTCATTCTTTCTTTTCTTTAGTTTCATGTCCTTAGCTTTTCGACCACTTCCAAGATTGTGCATACCCGCTTCTATCTCATGTTTGCTCAATGATTAGTTATTCCACTTTGCTATTTGCATCTTGACGGAAATAACCAAAAGTAGTAAGAGGGAGCTATATTGAAAAAAGAATATTATAAATGATTTAACTTTTGTCGCTTGAAATGTATTTTGGGAGAATTTAAGAGTTTTAGTTTGAAGGAGTTCTACTTTGTAATATTCCAAGATGTATTTCTTATTAGGCAAAACGGCCTCCTACCCCCTTAAATTTGTATATTGCCAACCCGGTAAACGAACTTAGGAATTTCCCAGTTTAGCACATCTACTTTATAGAATAAGGACTAATCCGTCTGAGCGTGTTCTTCAATGCTATAACGGAAATGACATGTCATATGCTTAACCTTTTATAATTTGATATGTGTAAATTTGTAGGTCCCACTTTTTTTAATTCCAATTTATCAAAATTTTAACTTAATTTTTTTTTCTCTCTTTTCCTCTACTACAACTGAAACCAGCAAGAAACTCATAAACTGGCAAAAAACTCAAGTTGGTCGGAGAATTCACTATTAATGTCTCTGGCCGGCGATGAATAGTTTGTTCTCCGTGTTTGCCTACTCATTTTGTTAATTTCTAGTCACCATCTCCGCACAAACACCTTATTCCATTTTATTGCAGCCACCTCAAACACCATCTCTGTCGAAACATTCTTCTTGCCAAGCCCATTGGCATAGAGCAAACAAATGAGAAATGGCATTTCGTACCTGCCGATAATTTTTTCTTAAAAAATAAAAGAGAATAAAGGAGCAATGACCAGATCAGAAAGCTGCTAACAATGACCTCAGCCGCCTGATGTGAAGAACAACAATAACAACCTGGTAAAATTCCACAAGTGGGGTTTGGGAGGGGTAGAGAGACTGTTTCCGAAAGACTCTCGGCTCAAGAAATGAAAATAAAAAATAGACAATAGATCAGTGACAACAACAGAAGCCAGAAAAATAATATTAGCATAGTAAAAAGCAAAAAATAGATGGAAAAGCAATAACAATAACCAGAATAATACTATAGAAAATAGTGTGGAAATTACATAAATCACTAACAACCCAAGGTGAAATATTATCAACCTAGCTCTGCCCACGATACAATGTAGGATGCCTACTAACCTGCAACCCTGATGTGAAGAACATACTCCAAAAAGATTTACCCCAAACACTTAATATGAAGAAGAGAGCCTTCTTTTTCACCAGAACTTCATCACAAAATCAACCATCACTATCAGAGTAATGACTAGATCGAAGAAATTGATGTGATTTTCTTCTACCAAAATTCAACTAGTAGGTTTCCTTCTCTCTAGATTCTTATATTCATTTTTAAAAAAGAAGCTCTAACTATCAATATTGTCTTCTCAAACAAGTTGGACATTTTATTGGAATTGTTGAGGAGTCACTAGCATCATAAGATTCCAGAAACACACTACCTCTCGGAGAATTCACCAAAACATTAATGAGCATTTTTCCATTTTTTGTAGTCCATTTGTCCATCATAAACCATGAATTTTTCATTGCGCCTTATGCTCCTCAACAATCTTGTCTGTCTTCTCCACCTCATTTTTTAGACAAGGAACTCTTACTTCGTGATAGGTAGGGGCTTCATTCCTGGGCCATATTGGCCTACGACCTCAATGAATTCACCAAAGCTATCGGTGTAATTCACACAATTAAAAGGGAGCCCTGCATCATACATCCACCTTGCAAAAGCATCTACAACACGCTCCCCCAGACTCTTCCTACAAGAATCTAAGTCAATAGCTTCACCCTTTCTCTTTCATTTGGTTTTTGTGAGAAAAAAAGATTAAGAGGACCTTTCACATTGCTACCGGCAGTGGATGATCCACTTCTACTTGTTGAATTCTTTCTTTGAGATTTAGAGGGAGGTGGCCTCATTATATCATTGACTTCAACGTCATCCTCATCTATTTGACTATCTTCATCAAGAAGATTAATCATAGATGCTCCATGACTTATTGGATTTTTAACTCATTTTTTTTTCTCAACGTACTCTCTAATTTCTTTCTTAATAGTATTAGGAATACTTGGACATTCTTTGACATCTCTAAAACCACCTGTTAGATGTCTCTTGTGACGATGTATTCCACCGTTATAAATTTTTTGTCAAAAGATCCATTGCATTCTTGAGTTATTATTGCCAACTGCAACTCTATACGCCCAAGTTGGATCTCTTTTTTGGCTTGATGCCATTGAATAATCAAATTAAATTTACTACAATCAACAACCAAAATAAAATGACAATTAATTCACTTATAAATTGCAGAAAACAGAGCATAAAGCAGAATAAAACAGAGCACTTTAATAACAGAAGAAGAAGTCGTTTAGGGCAAAAAATGAGCGCTTAAAAAGTAAAAAAATTTGAAAGAAGAACAGAAGAAGATTAGAAGAAGAAAAACAGAAGAAGAAGTTGAAGAAACTTACCGAGATCTAGAGAAGAAGTCGTTGGAGCAGCAGTGGTTGTCACTGGAGTTAGCTGGAGAAGAAGTCCTTGAAGAGCGTATGTTTTGTTAACAGTGGTTTATTTGCCAAATTTTTTAAAAAAAGCCCTAGCTGATGCCTTCTGCTCGCTTAAGCATGCTTTTTCTCGCTTTTTCTATGGGCTCGCTTCTCGCTTAAGCGAGAAAAGCGCACGCTTTTTGAATGTGAGTCGCCTTTTTAACAGAAAAGCGCTAACCCTGCGCCTTGCATCGCTTCATCGCTTAAAGCGAGAAGCTAGCGCTTTTAATAACACTGGACTAACCGGAGCTTGTAACAACATAAAATATGTGAGGATGCACGATAACACACTCTTAATCAACACATCCTTTTTCCCTTTTGACAAATATCGCTTTCGCCCACCGGCTGACCTCTTTTCAAGCTCTCTATATCACAAGATTTCAAGTAGCTGGGTCCTTATAAGATGTACCACCTATGGGTAAACGAAGATAGATAGTAGGAAGTTTCCCAACCTTGCAATTAAACACATATACCAACATCTCAATATTTTCCGCCTCATCTACGGGGATAAGCTCGCATTTTCTTAGATTAACCTTTAGGTCTATTACCATGTGGAACCATGTTAGCACTTGTCCCAAGTATACCGAGTTCTTATAAAAAGACAAAACACGAAAGTGTCATATGCAAACAATGACACCCTCGCGGTACTTCTCCCTCCAACTGATTCAGAGAAGCCCCTACCATATGCTGACCATTTATCCGTCATCTTGCTCAACGCTTCCCTCACGAGTATGAACAACATGGGAGAAACAAGTCTTCCTGCCGTACTCTCTTGAACTACTGGAAAAGTTAAATGAACTGCCATCCACGAGGACCAAATACCTGGCCATTGATATGCAAAATTTGATCCACTTCCTCCATCTTGCTCCAAAACCCATCTTTATCGTGAGGAAGTCAAGAAAACCCCAATTAACATGATCGTAGGCCTTCTCAAGATCTAGTTTGCACAAAATACTTGGTTCTTATTTTCTCTAGAATCCATCACTTCATTTGCCACCAATGTTGTATCAAGTATTTGTCTATCTTTCACAAAAGCATTCTGCGTAGTAGATATAGTCTCATCCAAGATCTTTTTAGTCTAGAGAAAAGCTTTTTATATATAATCTTATAGATGCTACCCGCTAGACTAACAGGTCTATAATCCTTGATGCTCGTAGCAACCTCCCTTTTCTGAACATTGGTAATGAAAGGTGTTGAGAGTCTTTTCAAATTCTCCTATATCCTGAAAAGCTGCAATTGCCTCCATCACCTCGTTTTTTAATATATATCTATTGGAAGAATGCCAAGTAAATATGTCTGGTTCCCGAGCTTTATCCGCTGAACAGTACTCAACAACCACCTTTTGAACGTCCTCTGCCCCAATTTCTCTCTCCAACCACACTTTATTTTCTTCCCCTATTTGGTTAAACTCTAGACGCCCTAAATTTGGTCCCCTTACTGCCTCCTCTCTAACTAATTTCTCATAGAACCCTACTTGCCCCTTCTACCTCCCTTCCCTCACGCACTACCCCATTAACCTCAGCTAATCCAAATAAATTTCCCCTCCTTCGAAATGGAAACCCTATGGAAATTTTTTTGTTTTTGGATCCCTTCCGTCCCACCACAAATTTTTGTCTCCAACTAACCTCTTGAGCTATCACCATAGAAGCTACCTCGCTCTTCACCTCCTCCTTCCTGTCTTTCCCTTTCCTCCAGCTCCCTCTCCCCTCCTGCCAGATTTAATTAAAATCCCTTTTTCCTTTTCTTTTGATAAATAAGTATGAATCTTATTAAGTCCAAACCCTGCATTAACATAATCCTGGGTTATGCGTCTTGATTAAAAAAATGCTGGGTTATGTACAAAAATGTTCCATACAATGAAGTGCAATATATGCTCTATCTATGTATTGCACTAAGAAAATTTTGCAGTGTTTGTGCCCCTTAAACATTTCCAGTTTACACCACATAACTAATAGGTGCGGACAAGTTATACTTCAAATAATATACAGTAGGACCACAAAATACTAGTAGGAGTGGTACCGATTATTAGTATGCAATATTTTCTTCATTTCCTGCTGATCTTTTTCCTGCCAGCGTACCGAAAAAGTTGCTTTACAGTGACAAAATTCATACCAAAACCCTCGGGGGTTGGCCTGGTGGCAATTGACTTGGGGTTTGCTCCCTTTCAAGGTCTCAAGTTCTAAACCACTGGGTGCAAACAATTTCTGAGGGCCATCGGATTGGGTAAAACCTGAATTAACCGTGGTGCACTTGCGGGAAACTCCTTGCCGAGGGCCTGTGCACCCCCGGGATTAGTCGGGGCTCGAAGAGACTCGGACACCCGGTGCAAAATCAAAAAAAAAAAGAAAAAAAAAGACAAAATTCTTACCAAAAGCTTTAAAAACAAATTGCTTATAGGACAGTGTAGCAAGTAAAGACAAGTGTTCTATGTTCTTCTTTGTTCACACTTGTAATATCTACAAGTAATGAGCAAGCTACCCCCGAGATTCTTATATCTGCTGCGCCATCTGGCAAAAGCTTCTCCATTCTTTTAGCTCGTAACTTTTTTTGCAGAAGTTCAAATCTGTGTACATACATGTCAAAAACTTCTTAAATACTTACCTTGATCTTGAGGGGAAAAAAACCAATTTTTGGTGTGCTTACATAATTTTTCCTACAACATTAGTCCTTAAATTGATTAAATTTTCCCTTAAAAATGAGACGTGATATAAACTTCTATTTTAAAATTTAATGATATATCTTTATACTCTTTAATATTTTCAAGTGTTTTAAATCTATTGTCCAAAATTTGAATATAATAGTTTATTTAATTCTTTCTCTAAATTTCCTGAAATGGTAATTACTTTATAATATTTGGTCTTGAGGACATTTGAACAACACACTAACTTGTCATTATTCCCATCTGAGTCATCTTCTTATTATCAACTCTAGCTATAGCCTCGACAGCTAGAGCAATATAACACTGCGCTCGATAATGCTTTGTTGGTTTTACTAAGTCGTGTCCACCAATATTGATACACTCCTATCTTGCAGTTAGCGGGTACTGCAAAGTCTAGATTCTCAGCAAAAGACTATAGTGACCATATGGCGCTTGTCCGTGCATATGAAGGATGGAAAGATGCTGAAAGGGAAGGTTCTGCCTACGAATACTGCTGGAGGAATTTCCTGTCTGCCCAGACTCTTCAAGCAATCCATTCTCTTAGAAAGCAATTTATCTTCATCTTGAAAGATGCTGGATTGCTTGATACTGATTGTGCAACTAACAATAAACTAAGTTACAATCAGTCTTTGGTTCGTGCAGTCATATGTTCTGGCTTGTATCCTGGAATCGCATCGGTAGTGGTATGCAATGGTTCCACAGTTCTGATCTATTTTCACGAATTCATCTTAGTCCAACTGTATATATATACTTATAAAAACCATGTGCATGTGCAGCACAGAGAGACATCAATGTCCTTCAAGACTATGGATGATGGACAAGTCTTGCTTTATGCTGTAAGTTCAATGGGCAATTCTTTGGAAGTTATTTGTTTGGATTATGAAGTTGACACGGTTGTTTTTGTTCCTGCTCTTTCTCTTTTTGCTGGTGCCATTTAATCTATGTGGTTTTTGGAGAGTATCGTATTTAGTCCTGATGCGGTTATGTGAAGTACAAGCTATGGTTCCCTTCCCAATACAGAACTATTTTTATTGGGTTCATTTGCTTTGATTTTAGTAACCTGAAAATTCTTGCTGGAAACATTAGTTCCCAGCTCTTCTTTCTTTTCAGCATTTTCCAGGATTCAGTTGTTTTCATCAGCCAAGCAAGTCCCTGAATTGTTGCTCTATGTTTGTACAGGCTTCGTTACTGGTTCAAAGTTCCGGCTTGTTTAGATCTGTATAGATGAACATGTTTAGTTTTTCGTAGCTTATTAAAAATAAGGTGTAAACTGCCAGCAGGTACCTGTTCTTCTGTGTATATAGTCATCAACTCAAACTTTTACGATAAGCATTCACCAAACTTAGAAATGTGTGTCTTGCATGTATTTTCTGCTACAGAAGTATTTGATTTTTTTTGGAACAGGAGGAGGCTTTTCAGACAAAAAAAAAAAATCTTTGCCTCATTGTATTTGATAGGATGTGTGTCCAACAAAGTTTCTGCCTTCGAGGTATCACCTTTAACACAGAATAATAAACCATAGAAGCAGAAAGAAAATAGAAGAATGAGATAATATTCTGGGGGAAAATGTTAAAAATTCTGAACAAGGAAAGCATGCATAGCTTGAAATGATGCAGCTGGACCTATTAGGGGATTGGAAGGTTTGGTTTTCTTTTCTCTTTTTCTTTTGGCTATCCTATTTGTTTTCAAGTCCACTGTTTCATTTGATGACTTTTTCCCAGAATTAGAAAGATCTTGATCTCCCCAATCCACATTCTTTACTCTCACAAAAGCTCTTATGTATCTCCCTTTTTCTATTACCCGAGCATTTGATTTGCTACTGTTCTACAATGGTAGCCGTGGTTGCTGGAAATGGCACTGATATCGAACTATTTATTTTGGTCAGGGTTATAAATGTAGGACAAACTCCCCCATACATGCCGTATACCAAAATTAGAGAACCTACACCAATAATATGATTCTCTACAAATGTCACCTAATCTTCTAACAAACAGGAACTTCATGGGTGCGCACAAGAAACACAAAAAATCACTTTTGACCCCTTTATTTCTCTTTCCACAAACTCAGATGATGGCTATGAGGCAACAACCCATGCACTGCATCTTCTTTTCCTTCTTCTAGCAGCCTAGCTATTCAGCGCATCCTTGCTGAACCCGCATATTAACCATTGCACCTCCAACCAGTTCAGAACAAACCACTACAGGAACGAAGCTACTTGGCAGTGTAACAAGAGGCGATCCATGTCTTCTCTCGAACATCTTCACATAAAGCACTAGCAACATATGTAATCCTCCTCCTTATGTTCTTTGCAGTATCACAGCTCTTGCTGCCAAGAAGCGAAGAAGCATGGCTTCCTAGGTGCTCTAGGAGTCCAAACTGACACATAGGGAAGTCTTGACTCCCCTCTCACCAAAAGCTTATGGTATGAGTTTACTGAAAGCACGTGATTACTTCTCGCCCCCCTCCCCGGTACAGCCGGAATCTGTTGCACCATCGCCTCTTTTGACACAGAACTCCAAAAAGAGTTGGGGAAGGTCGTCCTCAACATGCTCTTTCTGCGCCACCGCTGATCCCAAAAGATAACTTTACTTCCATTCTCCTCTTTAAATTTCCCCTCTCTTCCTGATATCTCTCAATAGCCTGCATCAGTATTATCAAAGGCGAAAAGCGCAAAAAAGTTCTAAAATCTGTCGGGGCTTTAAGCACAAAGTGCAAGTAAAGCGTGGGCTTTAATGAAAAAAGAGGCAATCTGGAGAAAAAGTAAAAGTATGTATATGTAGTCTAAGACTAATAATTATAAGCATGAATAACAAATATATAGACAAAGAAACTGGATTTTTTCTATGAATAAGTGAAATGTCAATTGTTTAATGTTGCATTTTTGGATTACACTCGTTGACAAGTAAAAGTATGCCTGGGAGCCTTGATGCGATACTAAAGCGCCCACAAAGCGAAGCGAAGCGCTCAACATGTTTTGAGCCTCGCTTCAGGGCTTAAGCGCGCCTTTGACAACCCTGGCCTACATCCATAAGGTAATCAAATGTTCATAGACTTCCATCCCCCTTCTACGACCCCATATTTTCCCTAGTTTTCCTAGTGCAGGACAAAAGATTTCCTGGTGCCTCCAAAGAGGCTAAAGTCCTCACAATCTCCGGAAGAGCTAGCACAACACTGATAGAACGCTACAGCTTCCTACGATGCAACGAACACGAGAAGGAAGTGATCGTGCTGGCAACCACAGAGTGGACAAAAAGGCTTTCTCCCCAGCTGCGATGATAGACACCAGCTTAGTTGTGATTACCTCGAGGAAGAAGCTCACAGCCGTGGTAAGACAAGGGGGGACAAATGTTCTTAAGAATGATTGGGCTTAAAGACACACAAATCAGTAGAATCACTGTAGCGGGAAACAAAAGCTGGAATTCTTCCTGCCGAAAACAAGGGACCTCCTTGTTATCCTAGGAGTTAGCAGAGGTATGAAAGAGAAAGAGTCCTCTCTCTGTATCTATGGCCTTAGAGTAGTGTATCGGATTGACGGACAAGTGCGGTCATTATCATTGACGAAGAGGAAGGCTTTGAAACGGATCAAACGTATTGAGCATGCTACACTTTTTTTTTTCTATCTCCCCCTTTTGGCAGAAGAAACCCAAATTAAGTATCTTTTTCCCTCCTTTAAATTCTCAATTGTGAGAATCGCACTTCTTGCAGCATCCTTGCAAACATCGCTTGCTTTGCGGAACATTGCTCCAGAACTGGAATTCAGAGCAAGTTCCACAGGCCTATGAAAGCCTATAGAGTTATCTTCATACCAGTTAGTCTCAGCCATTCTGTTGAATTTTCAACATTCTTTTGGACATTGTAGATGTTACAGTTGTAATGATTACCTGTGTAAGCCCATTCTATGTCTTATAAAGGTTGTAGAACAATTGCCGTTTAGGAATTGATGAAATGAATAAAATGGTTCTTACTGCTTTACTTGTGTCCAAGAAGGAAAGAGTGTTACCAAGAAACTCTTGTTCAACTTATCAGTTCATATCTGTTGCCAATTCAGGAAAATCTTCTTTTCAGTCCTACCTATTTGTGTAAGTGAATATCTAACTATGCCATTTAATTACACAAGTTCATTGCCTAAACGTGATATTTTCACAACAGTTTCTTTGGACATCCCTTTCCAGTTAGGAAGGTGGACCTGAACTTCAGCAGTTGAATAGTTGTTTAGTTACAAATGTTTACTTCAATAGCTATGTTTATGTCATATTGCTGAAGTTGTTTGAACATCTAAATGATGTGTCTCCAGAATTCAGTCAATGCTCGTTATCAAACGATTCCATACCCTTGGTTGGTGTTTGGTGAAAAAGTGAAAGTCAATACAGTCTTCATACGAGATTCTACTGGAGTATCTGATTCGATTGTGATCCTATTTGGTAGTACTCTAGGCTGCGGAGATACGGTAACTTTTCCTCTGCCTACATACTCACAGGTTCATATAGGGAATTTGTTAACTGGCTGAAGATTTTTATATCTTGTGATTACATTTTCTTTCAGGCTGGGCATTTAAAGATGTTGAGTGGATACATAGAGTTCTTCATGGATCCCACTCTTGCGGATTGCTACATAAAGCTCAAAGAGGAACTTGAAATGCTTTTGCAAAAGAAGGTAAATTTTCAAGGATCTCATTGCCTTTTCGATGCTTCTATTCCTAGTTATGAACCATTTTATTTCTGGCTAGATAGACAGCAGGCGCACTAAACTACTTTAAGCATGGTATTTAGGTAAAGTCTCTTCTTTACCTTTAGGATAGTCTAGAACTCAAAAGGTACTCTCAATTCGAACTCTTACAGTCATTACTGTATTAAGAAGATTGGCCAAATAACTTGTTTGATGGTTATAACCTTAGTAATACTAATTTGTGTAAAGCAATTTAAAGTTTGAGGTTTATTTAGTGGTTATCTAGTTAAATTTGACCACTCTTTTATGCGGCTGGGGGTTTTGTTTGGGGGGTGGGGGAGGGGTGAAGAGCAGGAAAGAAAGTGGTCCACCCTGAAAACTTGTGAAAAAAGTGCACAGAAAAAGATGTAAGAATGAGAAAAAAGTATTGAGTGCTAATCCTTTTGAATTCTGTATTAGAGCAATGTGAGGAATCTCATGTAAAAGTATGACATAGAAAATGTTGAAAGGCCTCTTTTAACAGACGTGGTTGAACTGTATAGTCCTCGCCTCGGTAGTCAAATAACTATAAAGGTGACGTTATTTGAATTGAGATAGATTTCTGTAAGACATGCTTGTTCCTGCTCTATCCTGATTGTTCCAGTTCGGTGATTAATATATGTTGTGAAATAAACCCCTCCATGTAATGCTTTATATTGGTTGTCAAAAGTTAGCTCCTAACAATTTTACTAGGTAATCTATAGAAGTTTCCATGAGTAAATTATTTTGAAGTATCCTTTAATATGTGTCATCACAAGCTTATTTTAGGAACATATTTGGCGAATGAGAATTATTCTCAGAATATATATGGTAGCATCTCGAATTGGCTAAATCGTATGGTAAAGTATATGGATAGTAATCTCTCTCCTCTTTATTGTGAAAATTTCACCTTGCAGTCCCTACCCTATTGAGTCGTTGAACCCATGATTATATGCTAGAGATCTCCATCAATAAAAGGAGATAACCAATTACATCCACAAATTTTGGGCATCTCATTTTCAGGATATGCAGCAAAAATGAGGAATGACTCTTACCATCTTAGATGCCTTTTGACAATGTGGATGAGATAGGACTGCATATAAAAATAAAAAACGACAGTCTACATGCTCCTTTAAGAAAGGACTGCAATTTGGTAGACACGGATTTAGCAACTTAAGGTTGCAAACATACTTTCACAAAAAAGAACACAATGTATCCAGTATTAGGTAATATTTGCATACTACTGGATGCCCTGTACTAATAAAAGATTTCCGGGAATATGTAATGATAAATGGACTTTGGGCCTAACTCAACCCCCAAAGCTAGCTTATGAGTTCAGGGTTGCTCAAGACCATATAAGGAGATCAAGGACCTGAAATTCCTCCGTGGGACAACTCACACGTCTCACGCCCCGCCATGCAAACTGGAGCGTGGATAACATAAATGGGGTCCAACATCAGTAGCAATAAGTGGGATGGGCCTGGCTTTGATACGATGATAAATGGACCTTGGGCTAACTCAATCCCAAAAGCTAGCTTATGAGGTGAGGGTTGCCCAATACATAAGGAGACCAAAGACCTCAAATCCCTCCGCAGGACAACTCACACCCCCTTCTCACGCCCCGACATGCAAACTGGAGCGTGGATAACATAAATGGGGGTCCACATTAGTAACAATAACTGGGATGAGCCTGGCTCTGATACCATGATAAATGGACCTTGGGCTAACTTAACCGTAAAAGCTAGCTTATGAGGTGAGGGTTGCCCAATACCATATAAGGAGACCAAGGACCTTAAATCCCTCCGATGTGGGACAACTCAACAGTAATATCTTGCCAAAGAAAATATAGGTGAAGGATCCATGACATTACCAAAATAAAGTATTTGTTGCTTTTTAAAAATAAGATACAGATAAATATGACCTAATAGACTTCGTACCGTGGAATTACATGAACAGTCGGCATTTATGAAAACGTCGATTGTTCTCTATGGCTGTCCTAAATTCTTCCAGTAAGTTGGTTAATCGAGATTTCCTGAAGTTTAACGTTGTATTTCTATTTATGTTCTTGCTTTTATCTCCGATACATCTTAGTTAAGTGCTCTGTGATATATTTTGTGTTCTACAAGATCCAAATATCCGAATACCTAATCAGAAAGTAACATCTCATGTCCTACACGCTGTTATATATCACTTTATGTGAACCTATTTCATCTTCTTCCCACTATAGTGAAAGATCTTAATTAATAAATAAGGCGAGATGGAGACCCTGATTTGGACCCTCGTGATCGAGCTTATGATTGTAAAGAACGCGGAGCCATAGTCAAACGATCCAAACCAGGTTGAGAACGCTGAGATATACGGTTTATGCCGGAAAGGTACGAAGTTGGACTAATTTGGAAACATTAGGCAATTTACTTTATACCTACTATTTCGTCTGGTTTTTGGTTTCTAGTCTTATTTTATTAGTAGCCATGATTGGGGCTATAGTACTGACTATGCATAGGACTACTAAGGTGAAAAGACAGGATGTATTTCGATGAAATGCTCTGGATTCTAGGAGGACTATAATGAGGAGGACGACAGACCCACTCACGACAATAAGGAGAAGCAATGGTTCGAAGTCACATCGTGAGACCAGGACAGTGTGGAGTTTTGGCCCGTTCCAAAAAGAATGACCCATTTTTAAATTTGGAAACTATTTAGCTTAAACTCTATCCTTAATGAGAAGCATTTATAACTACACAAATACTCTAGCCCCTTTTTAACTTGTTTATGACCACAAATTCTAAAAGTCGTCATTTTTTCTTAAATCTTGTGCCCAGATAAACATGTTCACATAAATTGGAACGGAGGGAGTAGTATCTAATTATTGATCCGGGCTGTGCATTCTGCAAGTTCCGTGATCTACTTGCTGCATAAGTTTTGGTGTATTTATTACAACTCTCTGTTCTATATCCAGGCAAGTTCTAGTTATCTGGGAATGTGCAGGAGAGGACACATTAGTTCTATATGAGTCTGAATTCTAGGACCAGAAAGTTGTCCCCATGGTTTTGACCTAGGGGTAAGAGCACTATGCCTGATGTGTGGGTAAGACACACGTCACATGTTCGAACCCTGCCGCAGACAAAAGTCTGGTATTGAAGTGAACAAGGGTAGAGGGACGAGCACATTACTCCAAGTTTCGAATCGTGCACCATCAGCCCTCGGGGGTTTCTTAGTTTACCATAAAATAAAAATAAAAAATCTAGGACCTGAAAGTTAGAGACATTTTCCTTTTGTATCTTTGAAGTCTAGAAAAGTGATTTGGAATAACATCCACAATGAAAGGAATCAAAAGATTCACTGGCTGTGATACTATTGATCCTTACTGTTTGCTCAATGTCGAAAACAAATGCCGAAGCTAATGCAAACACTGCTCTTATGCTTCCTGAAGGAGAGGTAATTCCTCATGAGGGGTGAATCGAGGAGACAACGACTACGACGACAACAACAACTACAACAACCACCCAATGGAGCCCCACAAGTGAGGTCTGGCGAGGGTAATGTGTACGCAGACCCTATCCCTACCCTAGGTAGAGGGGGGGAGGTGAATCGAGAGAATTTGAAATTAGAGCTTTGGATCATCAAAACATTCCTTTTCTTTCCCTTCCTTCTGCACTTCTAATTCACCAATACAAGACTGTACAAAGTGTTTAAAGGACAAGAAAGGTCATTGTCGTTAATACTTTACAAGAAAGAGAATAATTTTGGTCATTTCAGGGGATAAAGAATTAATGCTTCTTCTAGCAGGTATGGCGTGGAGCTTCAGGAGCATGTTTCCAATAGGATGAACTTCCCATTTCCTTAAATTTTCTAATAAAATATGCTTATCCATGGTGCACTGATATTAAGATCTGGGAAGTCAGACAGAAGGTCATCCGCAAAGCAGTTTCTGCCTTTCTGTAGCAAATATCTTTGATGTTTGATTGTTAACACGTCAGAATCCTCCTAGGCATATCGATGTCTCACCATAAGCCACTGCTGCTGTTAAAACTAAAATCTGTCTAGCCGTGCTTCAACTCCTCAGTCTTTCTCCGTTGAAAAGCCACTTGGCATTAAGGCTTTAGTACACTTCAAACTTCTCAGCCTTGTACGTCATCTTCAGCAGTATGGTAGTAGCAAAATTCCATTCCTCTAAGGTTCAGTATGACAATCCCATGTTTTTCTTTGATAATTTTCCTGGAGTTTTGGGAGCCTCAGGAAATTTTCACCTTGAAAAACAAATATCTAATCACGTCAAGTTATGTTTTGTCCTTGGTTGTAAGTTTATTTTAAAGGATTTCCTGGTTTATCTGCTATTCAGTTTTTGGGTTGCTTATTAAAAGGAAAAAGAGTTTCACTGATTCTTGGATGCTGCAGCTTCAAAATCCTGAGGTCGACATCCACAAGGAAGGCAAATACCTTATGCTTGCAGTTCAGGAACTGGTTTCAGGAGATCAGTGTGAGGGAAGGTTTGTGTTTGGTCGTGAAAACAAGAGGCCTAAAGATTCTAAAGACACCGATAGATTTACCAGGGATGGGACAAATCCAAAGAGTTTGCTGCAAACCCTAATGATGAGGGCAGGTCACTCCCCTCCCAAGTACAAAACAAAGCATCTAAAAACAAATGAATTTAGGGCACTTGTAGAGTTCAAGGGAATGCAATTTGTAGGTAAACCAAAGAGAAACAAAGCTCTTGCAGAAAAGGATGCTGCTATAGAGGCACTAGCTTGGTTAACTCAAACTTCTGAGAAGAATCATGATGAAGATGATAAGTCTCCTCCTGATGTCACCGACAACATGCTGAAACTTCTTGGTAAACGCAGGAGATCAAAGCGTCGCTGAGGATGGACAGCAGACATTTTCTTTTGAAGTTGGTAGTGCGGGACCATTAAAAGACAAGCTTGAAGCTTCCTGTTGATCAACCTCCATACGCTGTATCACTTGTGGAAATCAAATACTGTGGCTGCTGCTTGCCACAACCTGATAATGGTGGTGACAGTTTTTACCCTGGTTTACAGGTATCAGGTTCAAATTCGGCTCCTAAAGAAGAAACATCCATGAGTGCAAAGTAGGGCCGTGGATTGTCACCTGATGACTGCATCACTAAACTAGAATGGTTGACCGCGTTGTAAAATAATGGGGCTGTAAGTGAGGTTCAGTGTGTTGCAACTAGCAGGAATCCTGCAACCATTTTTGTTTGATCACCATGGCTTGATTCTTTTGTGTATAAAATAAAGTGTCATGCTTCTGCTCGATCCAAGAACTGTCTACAAGAAAGTGACTTTAGCTGAACCTTCAGGTAATTTCTGCAGTTTTATAAAGAGTGGTTTCAACAGCTTATTTTGAATATGAATTGAGCAGTCTCTCAATGATTCAAGAGGCTATCAGAGATCAAGCATTATGTCTTGAGCAGGTTGCTTCTCTGCGTCAACAAAGTTTGCTGCTGTAACAAAGATAATGAAGGCACTCAGAGGTATATCTATAAATGGGCTAGAAATTTTTCCGCTCTTATCAACTTGTTCGAGTACCTGAAAAATCCTACAACATTAAGTGGTTTCTAATAACATTTTATAGGTTTTATATATTATTGCTTGTTGTAACTTTACACATTAGCTTATTTAATTGTTATAACTTAATAATAGCATTTCAGCTGTATATGAATTAGTCTCTACCCTTTGATCAGCGTCAATCTGTTGTGGTCTCTTGTAGAAGAATAATGTTGTAAATCTTGTCCGATGCCAGATTGCAAGGGTATAAGTGTATTATGAGAACATTTCGGCTTTCAGTAACCACCCAAAGAGCCCTGATCCCACTGCCAACATGGTTAACTGGTTGTAATCCAAACCTATTCATAGGAGAGGCTTCCAAAAGTATTGTAGTTAGGAAGCATTGGCACGAAGAAACGACTTGATGCCATTGATTGCTAGAGTTTCATTTTAGACTTGTGAAGAATGATATTCCAAAATATGTTTTGCTCTCGTTGATGAATAGTACGATGTATGACTAAGGCCATTGAGCTGTTACACTCGGCACAATATCAATTTAATTAACATAATATTAACAAATTAGGATATCTATCCCTTAACTGAACGGTTTCGTATTTTTAACCAAAAAAACACTAAAATCAAGCATATAAAATTAGAAATTTCCTAACTTTATCATGACCCAAATTGGCATTTAAGTCGTGATAGGGCACCCAACGATGCACTACCCATCAGGCGAACCCTCTAAAGCTAGAATATACGGAAATATTGAAAAGATAAGAGAGAAATACTATTAGCTGTCTAATATAGATAAAGCGCGGGAGCATAATTAAAAATTTAAACAACATCCCATTAATTCACTGAAAAGACGAAGTCATGGAGCTACTAAATCTGAATACAACTAATACGAGTCATTGCTCAAAATAAAGAATGTCCTCTAAGTTTACTAGTAGATAGAGTTGCCTCCAAGAACTAGTGGTGGCTCACCTCAACTGGAAAGACACAGCAAGATCATCGACTCGTTTTCTCAACTTACACCTGGAATAAGTCTGTAGAAATCGCTGGTATTGCAGTGATACTTAATATAAAGAACAAGTATAAAAATAATATACAAGTAAGGCAACTGGATACAAATAATGAAAATAAAAGAGCCGATTGTTTGGGAAATCCTTCAAGAAGTTATGCAGGGATATCCTGAATAGAGCAGGGCGGACCTACGTGTTAAGTTGAGGGGTCACGTGCATCCGTTAGTCTCGGCAAAAACTCTATATATGTATTATATATGTTTGTACATACAATTGGGACCCGTCAAATAATTTCCTTGTGCCCCCAAACAAAGAAAGGCAGACGGAAGAAATGGTAACGAGGGCACACTTTGTTTCCTTCCTTTCGCAAGAGATCCTGGGTTCGAGACTTGCTAAGGTTTTCCACCTTTCTATTCCTATTTTATACACTAATGTCAAATAGTATTAGTTAATTTTCCTTGTGACCCTAGACATAGTAAGGCTGATGGAAGGAATGGTAATGAAGCATACTTTATTTCTTCTTTCCACATGAGGATGTGGGTTCAAGACTTGCCTAAGCATTTTCACCTTATCCTATTACTAAATAATTTTATTTATTATTTTTATATTTTGTTGAAGCTAATTATAGTTTAGTATTACTTAATTAATTTTATTTTCATCCAATTCATCCCTTAAAATTAAAAAGCTTCAAATTGCTACTTATTACTCCATAAACAGAAAAATACAAATTATTTTGTCACTACCTTTTTTTAGGAGAAGAAGGTTGTGGCTTTACTTATTACTTTTATATTTTATTGAATTCAAATGTAGTTTAGTATTCATGCATAATAGTCAAGTTAATTAATTTATTAATTTTCAAATTCCTCTCTTAAAATTTAAAGCTTCAAATTATAAATTATTGCTCCACAAATAGATAAATACAGATCATTCTACCACAACTTTCTTTAAAAATTATTTTGACAATGTTGCGGATATAAAATCCGACTTAGCAATGAAAACTAAGAGTTTGAGACTGTTTTTTAGTACTTTGACTATTAATATGCCCTTAATCTTGATTTCTTTCGTTAATTTTTGAAGTTTGAACGCCCTTTTGATCACTGACATTTTTTTTATTTGAGAAAATAATCTAAAATTTAAAGCTTGAAACAGGTTTAAATCAACACTTTTACTTCTTATAGCACCCATTTTGCAAAAAAATCTCCCCCTTTCGGTATTTTCTCCTTTTAGAACTTCTTTTTGTTTATACTTGGATGATTAGTCATCATACTTGTTCAAAATTTCAAAGAGTTGCACATTAAATTTTATTGCTAGTAATTAATATATAATAGTGCCCCTGCTGTGCTAAAATCCCGGGTCCGCCTCTGTCCGTTAATAGAGCACCCACTTTGCATAGATTAGGCATACAGGCATTCCAGCCCGTTTTAGTGGAGGGGCGCGCTATTTGTTTACATCCATTAGTTTGCAAGGGATTCAATGCTGATTTTGATGGAGATCAAATGGCTGTTCATGTACCTTTATCCTTGGAGGCTCAAGTAGAGGCCCGTTTACTTATGTTTTCTCATATGAATCTTTTGTCTCCGGCTATTGGGGATCCCATTTCCGTACCAACGCAAGATATGCTTATTGGACTTTATGTATTAACGAGCGGAAATCAAAATATGTTGATACTACATGTTGGTGCATTGGTAGAACTGCTATGGTGACATAACTCAACCTATCATCGGAGCATGGATTGTAGGTCTAATAGCCTCTTTGGCCAAGCTTCCAAAATCTGTTCATTTTGAGTAATATATATAATTTTTTTAATTTTTTTTTTAGAAAAAGTACTTGAGAAGGCTAGTCAATTTGAAAAATACTTTTGTGTAGTAATTAGTGTTTTGCCAAGCGTTTGAAATTGTTTCTAACTGTATTTTTTTCAAAAATACTTTTTAGAAAAGTGCTTCTAAGGAGAAGCTACTTTTTCCTACTTTTCAAAACTCTTGCTGCTTCTATTGAAAAATAATTTTTTCTTCAAAAAGCTTGGCCAAACATCTTAAGTTCGAAAAAATATTTTTGACAAAAAGAAAAAAAAAACACTTTTAGTTAAGAAAAAAGCTTGGCTAAACAGTCTACAACCCGTTAGGCGAAACGCACCAATCCCCATCTTACACAGTATAAATAAAACCGCCAACGGAACATATTCTACCGTATTTGGAGAGTAAATTGTATGTCTAACCTGCCTTGTGTGAAGTGCACCAGTCTTTGACTGAGTAATAAAGTATGCTTAATAGCTAAACAAGTATCACAAAGTAATAAAATATCTGTTGGAAGCTAACTACGTAATAAATTATGCTAAACAACTAACAAATGTCTTAAACATGTCAAGAAACTACTAGAAGTATCAAATAATGAGAAAACACATGCTAGGACCCTCACTGTCTATTCTAGATACTTATAAACTAGCCAACCTAGCTCATGCTTTCCCCCACACATGAACTATATAGTTTAATTACATACAAGTAACAAAATAGGTTAAAAAAAAATATAAGTATATACAACGCCAGAAAATCTGGCGTTGTATATTAACGGTAATGGCACCGTTAATGTACAACGCCAGATTTTTTGGCGTTGAACCTGATATATTGATTCAACGCCAGAAAAACTGGCGTTGTATCCTTTCCTCCAAACGTTCACGCTTAAGTCATGTGTATTGTCACAGACAAGAAGAAATGGGGAATGTGAAAATCAAAGCTGGCATTGGGAGATGAGCAGAATTCCTTGTCTCAAGGAGATTATGTTGTGTTTTAATTAAGTCTAGTGCATTTAATTTAAAGGCAGTAATATCCTAATACTATATGTAGTATAGTTATATACATCTTATCTGGGCAGGTAATATACAAATCCCTTATCTAATAAACAGCTAATTAAGCCTCAATGATTTACTTAACTGAGATTAGATTGGCCTTGGCTAACATTTAATGAAAAGTCGGATCCCTTTAATCCTGCTCTTTTAACATGGGCTGCTACGTGTCAGTCACATGGACAGAACAACTTTACAATTGAATTTGTTGTTAGTAAACTGGAAAATAAACTTTGAAATAAATATGTACTATTTGATTACAGTGGGAAATATGGTTAGTTTAACAAATAAGAAAACGGATAATTAACAGTTTATACTACGTAATAAATTATGCTAAACAACTAACAAATGTCTTAAACATGTCAAGAAACTACTAGAAGTATCAAATAATGAGAAAACACATGCTAGGACCCTCACTGTCTATTCTAGATACTTATAAACTAGCCAACCTAGCTCATGCTTTCCCCCACACATGAACTATATAGTTTAATTACATACAAGTAACACATATATCATGCTTTTAAGGAAAAGCAATAGCAAACTAAGAGTTAAAGTCTCACTAGCCTTATAGATCCAACCTTTACTTGAAACCTTCACTTGAATCGTCAAATCCACTCAAACAATCTTTAATGGCCTAAATCTATTCAAAAATATGTATAATGGGTCCAAATTAGTTTATGAGCGCTAGGACTATCATTTCAAAAAGCTTCAATAATAAATCCAACTCTTGTACAATTAGAAAGTTGATCCTCAGGTCAACGGGTCAAAATTCTAAATAAACTTCATAATCGGGTGGCCCATAAAAGGATTTCAAATCTATACTATTTCAAAACAAGTCCAATTACATTTTTAAATCTCTATTTAGCCGTGTTTCTAGGTTACTTATAAAGTATCACCAATATTCGACTTTAATTCATGCTTCTAAGGTAATCAATAATAGAATCATGATATAATCGTAAATTCAAGTTAGAATTACTTAACTCGACGCCTTGGATTTCAATCTTGCTCTAAAATTCTCAAAATCGAGCTCCCATGTCTCCACGATGATAGAAAATGAATCAAAAATTACGAAATGAAGCTATTTATATAAAACTTGAAAATTTGTCTATAGGGAGTTTGTTATGCGTGACACCCCCATGTCCTCTCAGGCATTAAATTTATTCTTGACTTTAAAAGAGTATATTTCTCAATCAATACGAATTTAAGAAGTAACAGGCTGAATTCCTTTCCTTATACATCACATCCACACGAAGCGTAGACTCTGAGTCTTCCCAAAACCCGAACATGAATCGATAAGGCCAAAGATAACACATATTCCTCAAAATACTTTGCTCAAATTACCATTAATGTTTTCTTTCCTTTGTTATAATAACCCACAATACAACGATAACCAAAAACCGCACAAGTAGACAACCACGCAATCCAATCATAGATGGTGGGGATCGCTCACTTAGCTTGAAGCTACAATTACATAACCCTTGTACCCATCAAGATTCCTTCTTCCCATTGACATCAACTGAAACGCCAATGATACATTCCAAACTCGAAGTCATGTTGCATCCAAATAAAATCCTTGGACCTAGTCATTGCACACCATGATTCCCAAATTGCTCTAAACTTTCCTCAAGGCGTGTGGCTATCCTACCACATAACCTATATGCTACTCCGCCACTCACCCACTTCGGTTAAACACTCTTCTTTAAACAAAATATCAACCTCTGCTTTCCATACTTGACATACTGGCGATTCAATCACCCCGAGACACCTTCTTCCACGTCCTTCCTCATCTTTCGCTGCCCAAATACTACCTCAAAGAAAAATCCACCACGATAGCACCTGATTTGATAAATTACTACCAACTCTAAGCCTCTTCGTAGATCATTTTTCCTGAGCCAACAACATTAGAAATGCCATTCGATTCTGAAGCCAACATATACCTGCCATATCTGACAACCGCTTCTTAGAAATTATTTCACCACATCCTGCTCCGAAAGCAAGTCAAAGAAAATCATAACACCGGAAAACCTAATTGCGTTCAACAAATACGATGACACTATATCACATTTGAGAATTCCACCACGCCCGAAATACCAAGTCTTGCTATTCATCAACCAAAGCCTAAGTATTCATAGTCGAATTGCCTTCCCCCACCGGAAATAAAATGTTGAACCTCTTATCATGTACCGAGAATAAAAAATCTCCTTACAAGTCATCTATTATATCGGCACATAAATGAGCACCCCAACATTACATCAATATTGTGGGATAACAACTCATGAACATCACAACAACCTGTGCATAGCCTCAAAACCATTAGAAATACAGCTATTGGGCTGATATAATAGAACATTCTTCCGCAAGAAGATGATAATAACGTGCACGAATGCGCAAAGAGAAACATCCTGCTCCACGTCTATAGTACCATTACAATTTCTCGATTCTCAATTGTAACAAGCCCTTCATGCCACATTAGATTGATTAAGAGGGAAATAAAGGCATAAGCCTCAAATGAATTAAAGAGCATGAAGGTAAGTGCTCCAAACAGCCTTGTAGCCTCTCGAATATACAAATGTCTCTGCACTGATCCGCAAGACTCTAATAGACTTGCTCATGACTCGTGAGACCTAAATGAACCTAATTACATCAAGTAGCCACTACCCAAAATCCACTAAAGGTCGTGATAGGACCCAGCACCGCCGTCAAGCAAACCAATAATGAATGATTAACTTAATTACTCATTTTAGTATTTTGAAATCATAATTTTCATCAATTAAATAGTAATAAATAGAATTTACAAAGTAAATGACAATATTTTCACAACTGCAATAATGAACAACCCGTAAGCACCCCCAAAATTTGGTGTCACAAGTGCATGAGTATCAAATAGAAAATATAATAAAATACAATATCTTTCTTGAATACAAATTAGACAAGAGATAATAAATAACTCTGATGGAGACTATGCAGGCTACAAATCGTAACATGAAATGCATCTCATGATAAGTCTCCGAAATCACCCGTGTCTCTTCGCCCAAAAGACCACCAGACATAAATGTACCTGCACAAAAATATGCAGCAAGTGTAGCATGAGTGTGTAAATCAAGGCGTACCAAGTAAGTATCTAGCCTAACCCCAGAGAAGTAGCGACGAGGAGTCGATAACGACACTTACTAGTGATCTAATAAGACACTTACAATAAGAAGAAAACATATATGAGATAGAGTAAAGAAACAAAATATACAAGTATAAATACACGATACAATGCTCCTCTCTACAATAAACTCAAGCACTCAGTTAGCAATTACTTCCTCAACCGGGCTATATATGCACTGATGCATTGACTTCTTGTCAAATACTACGCACCATTCCATGAGAGTATTTTATAAAAATGCCGAGGTGTACGACCCGATCCATCATAATTGGTGCACGACCGATTGGTCGCGCGAACCATAAATGCATCTATTATACTACCAAGGTAAATGGTCTACTCCCATGAGAGTGTAGTACATAATCACACCAAGGTGAACAACCCAATCCCGTCAGAATAATAAGCTTTAATGGGTCCTTGAACCCACTCACAAATAAACGTGTAAGTTATAATTTTTAAGGAAAAGCTTTCAATGACTAAACATAGCACGTGAGAAATCCGTAATAGGAACACAGTTATTCCGCGGCTAATCATGAAACTCGTTAAATCCCTACAATAGAAAGTCTATCACTCTACGCAACTCTAGTGTCAAGTTGTAACAAAAAATAAAGGCATCTAATAGGCAAGGGATAACTCAAATAGTTCTCATATAGCATGGCAGGAGCCTAGACTACCCATACATAACATGAATCTATCTACGTAAGGACGCTCGTCACCTTGTGTCTACGTAGCCCATGCTCGAAAAGTTAATAAAGTCAACCTGGCCCATATGCCCGAATTATGAAAATTATTTACATCAAATATTACACATAACTCATATGGTATATATCTGGAAAATCATTCAATTTCATCCATGAATCGACCCACAAATCAAATGTTTACCACTTCTCACCTTTGGAGCTCAAAATTCCAATTTTTACAATTCAAATACGGACAAAAATAATAACCAACATAAATAATTATGGAGAAACATAAAAATAAAGGTGATATAATTACCCCATTTTTGATACGAGAACAACACCGCAAAAATCACCTCAAACAGAGCTCTACAACTCAAGATATACCCAAAATACTAAATTCTCGATTTAAAACACTGCCCGACCGATTTCTCTTCTTCGCGTTCGCGAAGAGCAATTCTTCGCGTTGACCGGTCAACCCAAATTTTCTTTTTCACGTTCGTGGGACCTCCCTCCATTCGCGAAGAACAAAGTCCACACTAGAAACCAATAATTTTTTCGGACACAGAAATTGGCATAACTCCCTCAAACGATTTCCAAAGTCGACGATTCTTTTTTCTATGGCTCCATAATTGCGATACAAATCTAATGGTTCAATACAATCACAAATCAAATGTCATTTTGTCAATATGGTACCCTTTATGTTCAAAGAAAAGACGTTGAAACATCAAATAAGAGCGCGATACAACCCAAACACACCCGAGGCCCTCGACACCATGTCCAATCACACTGACCCGCTCCATAATATAATACGGACATGCTAGAGACCTCAAATCATAGCAAATAACATCAAAACTATGAATGGCGCATGATCAAGCATAATGAACTATTGAACTCCCAACTTTCGCAAACGATGCCGAGACCTACCAAATCACTTTCGAATTACCTGAAATTTTGTACACATGTCACAAATGACATTACGAATCTACTCCATCTTTCAGAATTCCATTCCAACTCCGAAATCAGATTTTTCACTGCCGATCGAAAATTGCCAAATTTTCAATTCAAGCCTAATTTTATCACGAATCTCCAAATTACATTTTGGATGCGCTCTCAAGTCCTAAATTACCTAACGGAACTAACCAAAGGCATGATATCCCCAAAAAAATATCGATAATGTTAAAATACACTCCAACCCAAATTTATAAAATTATTCCAA
This sequence comes from Nicotiana noctiflora, assembly GCA_032618575.1. NCBI lineage: Eukaryota > Viridiplantae > Streptophyta > Magnoliopsida > Solanales > Solanaceae > Nicotiana > Nicotiana noctiflora. The sequence continues at coordinate 28,130 of JASVEL010008549.1, forward strand.
AATGCCAACTTTCCAAATAGGCACAGAAACTCTCTTAGGTCATTCAAAACCTAATCCGGACATACGCACTAGTCCAAAATCGTCATACAAACCTGTTGAACCTTCAAAACTCGATTCCGAGCTTCTTTACTGAAAATTCAAACCCTAGTTAATTGCTCTAACTTAAAGCTTCTGAAATTAGAATTTTCCTACCGAATCAACTCCGAACTTCCGGAATGCAATTTCGATCACACGTACAAGTCATAATACCTAAAGTTAAACTACTCAAGGATTGAAACTAGTGAACAATACGCTTGAGCTCAAAACGATCGGTCGGGTCATTATAATATTATTGACTTACTTGGAGTGAGATTGCTACAGTTTTATTCGCAAGTGTCACCAATGCTGGATTCATGGTGACCTCATTCATTGGCCTCTGTTGAAATTACTTCCCATGTCCTCTCCTTGGCCTTTTATTTCTTGAGGGATGGATGTTATTGGGCCTATAGAGCCGAAGGCTTTAAATTGGCATAGATTCATTTTGGTGTCCATTGATTACTTTACCAAGTGGGTGGAGACCATAACTTTCAAAGTAGTCACCAAGAAAGTAGTGGTAGACTTTGTTCATTCGAGTATTTATCCCTTTTAACTCCTGTATTTATCCCTTTTAAATAACAATGATAGTAACTTGGGCTAATTTTAATATTTAAGCATGTCCGATTTAATTTTTAGCCGGGCAAAAGTAAGAGTTCGTATGTTATAATTAAGTGTCAAGCATTAACTCTGTTATAATTTGTATATATAATTCCTTAATTAGGATGTTATAAATGCCAAATACTATACATTCACGTTTAGATCTGTTTTAGACATTATAGCTTATTTTTTATTGTGCCTGCAAATAACTTTAATTAGTAGAAAGGGTTATGTATATCATTTAAATAAGCATGAGAAAATATTGTCCGTGTAATTGTGTACTGCCTATGGTGGCCCTTCATGCAGCATAGAATTCGTACGTTCAACTTTATGAAATTTAAGCCAAAACTATATTGGGGTAAACTCATCTGGCACCAATACTATCTTTTTGTCCAGCGGCATTTGTTTCTCCAAAATACCAAAAATAGCAGGAGGTGCCTGACCTCATTCCTACCAATGAAATAGGTGATTTGGCACATCAATTGAAAATGAATGGGAGACGGTGATTCTTTTTAAGCTAAAAAGTGAAATTTATTCATTAATTGAGTTGAAATTGTTTGAGCAGTTGGAAAGTGGAGTTTTGCTTCATTGTATTTCAGCTATTCTAATTAATACTTTATTATATATTTATTTATTATTATATTTTTTTCTGTTTGATTGCGAATTGTGTTTGTTATTGAGTGTGCTTATTCGATCCAATTAAACAACAACAACAACAACTACCCAGTATGTTCCCACAAAGTGGGGTCTGGGGAGGGTAATACGTACACAGGCCTTACCCCTACCCGAAAGGGTAGAGAGGCTGTTTCCGGCCGACCCTCAGCTCAGAAAAAGAGAGAGAAAATCAACAAACAAAACAAAATAAAACAATGTTAGTAAATCCGGGATAAATCAAATAAATAATTATCTAAACATAAAACCAAAAGTAGAATGACATGTAATAATACCAATCGGTTACTACCATAAGAGGCACAACACAATACATTAATTAACTATAGAGATCGCTACCAAACCCCACTCGGCCCCTAACAGAAGTACTAAGAATTCTAGAAGGCCCTACCCTACAACCCTAATACTAGACCTCCAAACTTTCCTATCAAGGGTCATGTCCTCGGAAATCCCCATTCTAGCCATATCCTGCCTAATTATTTATTATTATATTTTTTTCTTTGTGGTATTGACTATTTAATTTCTAACAATATTGAGTTAGTTTTTTCATAGTATTCATTAGCCTTATTTAATAAGGTAACAACAGAGCTTTTACAAAGGCTGGTAATTGGACATTAGAATTGATTGTAGTAGGCCAGTGATTCTCGGTAACTTGAGTGGGCTGTAGAATGTTTTTTTTCTTATAGGAAATTTTACCACCTATAGAATAGGTTAGTACCCTATTTATAACATATAAATACATTTTTAAGATTTTACATAATATAATAACTTTTTTTATTTTGTAGCAAAAAATTTAAATTTAATACTTTCATATATTTAAGCCTTATTAGATGGTACAAAATATTTTTCTCTCACCAATTTATGGTATAACTCCCGTTTTTTTATGAAATGGCGCCGCTTAATACAACTTAGTACACATAAATACAGATTCACCTTCCCATGATTTGCGCTGAAACGTTACTGTTTTCCCGCTTAATACGGCTTAATACACCTAAATACGGATCATGATTTACAGGAATCCCTGTTTGTGCGGCGTCATTTCATGTTGTATTATTGAATACAGTTCGTTTAATACACTATATACATCATAAAATAACGTAAAATATATCTATATCACGTAATATAGGAAATGGTTTCTATTTATTGCTAATTAGGTCTTAATGAATGCCTTTTGTGAAAAATTCTCTTAAAGGAAATACATAAATTTAAGATTAAATAGTGGGTAAATACATTTGTTAATCACTAGTATTAATTATAGTTGAAAAGTAAAAAGAAGTTTGAACCAAAAGCTGAATTTTGCTAGACCCTTTTCTCATAAACTAATAAAGCAAATTCATTGTCATCATTTTTTTATAGAGATTTTTATATGCTTGGTCCTTTTTAAGAACTATTTTCATAAATAATAGTAAGCTTTGTTTATTTTAAAAAGAGCACAACTTTTTACTTTTTACTTTTCTAGCACTTTCATATTAATAACTCCATTAACTAAGGAATTGCTCTACATTAACTTTTTACTACATTTTCTTTTTGCTCACTTTTCCATAATTTCTTTTTTCTCTCATAAATAACACTTACTCAAATATATCAAAGATTCAAGCAGAATATCTCAAAAGTAATTCCCTCTATACAATGAGAATTTCAATATTTTTTTTCTTTATTTGAGTTTTAAACTTTTTTCTGTATAATTTTACTTTAACTCAAAATATACCTTTAATATATTTCAAGTATATTATATTTTGATAATTTAAAATGTAAATATTCATCATATATATATATATATATATATATATATATATATATATATATATATATTTATATATATATATATATATATATATATATATATATATATATATATACACACACACATCATAATTCATTATTATATTGATATTATTCAAAGTATATTCCTAGCATATAGAAGAAATATGTCAGACATACCTTTTGTATACGGATAATTTGTACAAATATGCATGTTATATTAGTGTAAAATATAAATGGCATATTGATAATATCTATTTAAAGATAAGTAAGCGTATAAATAACATATGCATATATACATGATTTTTCCTAAAAAAATCACATGATTTAAAATATACCACAAACTTACATTATATTTTTTTAACAAAATATATGTATTTTATTTAATTGGAATATACAGATATATAATTTTTCAAGGATTAAGTTGAATAAAAAGGTTCATGTATAAAAAGAAAAATATTTGTTATGGAATGGATCAACGATACTTATTTAATATAAAGACGTATATAAAACATAAGTATATATACATGAATTTTTCTACAAATATATGATTTATAATGTATATATTCTACCAACATACATTATAAATTTTACATAAAATATATGTATTTTATTTCATCAATATAAAGATGTATAACTTGCTAGATTACATTATATAAAAAGGTCCATGTATGGAAAGGAAAAAAATCTGTTACGGAATGGCTTGGTTTCTACGAAATCATAAAACATATTGTGGAATGGAGAAAAATAATAGGAAAAAATATTAAATAGTAGGACTACCTTTTTAAATAACTTGATTCTTACTGATTTGATTTAAATTAAATCTGCTATATATATATAAATATTTTAATACCATATTTGTTATTATTAATTAGTGCTAATCTTGTATATTATTTTTAAGGGATAATTTCACATAAATACAACTCACATATTTGACTTGCATCATAATAGCCCAGTCATAACTTTACAAATCTATAACCCAAAAATAATTGGCTAATATTTGAAAAAAGAGTATTTTCTAACTTTTTTTACTCGGCAACGGAGTTTAATCATGACAATTATAGGGATTTAGATGAAGACATGAGATTTTCTAATTCTTCCTGTCATATAATTTTGATATTTCTCTCCCAATTTATCTTTACTGCTGCAAGTTGTCCCCCAATTTTTTACCGATTTTACTTATATGGTAAAATTTAAAAACAAATGCTGCAAGTTAGTGATTTGACGGAGAATCAACAAAGAAAGTAGATTTATACATGAATTACTCCAGAAAAAGGAAGAAACACATGAAACAAAATTAATTTGATTATACATATGCAGTACTTGTATAATAATGTATAACTATGTATAAACTTGTATATGGAATCTATAATAATGTATATCAAAAGAATAAGAGAAATAGAAGAAGAAGATAAGTGATGTTATGAACATATATACACATTTATATATAATTATATATATTTATACATAATTATACACACTTATACATTAATGTATAAGTGCGCATAAATAGTGGTTATATAATATTTATACCAGAACACATCGTATGTTCAATATTACACCTCTATTTCAGTATCAAAATATCAAAAGAGAGTTTTTCAGAGGAGGTTAGATCAGAAAATTAAAGAGGAGAGAAGATGGAGATGGAATTGTTTTATACAAGAAGATAAAGCTGGAACATCATCTCAAGAACTTGAAATTGTCTAAATACAACACAAAACCTCTTTTTTATTCTCCGATGACTTCACTCACTTCATCATCGACCTATTTACCTTGAAAGTTGAAGGAAAAAAATGGAGGATGTCTGCAAGTCTTCAACCTCTTTCCAGCAATTTGAGAAGAAACAAAAAATTATTAATGGAGGATAAACACATTTTGTCTTAACAAAACTCACTTTGCACAAAAAAAAAAGAGTACTCCAAATAGAAATAACAATTTAGTCTGCTTGAGGAGATGTTTAATACAATAATGGAAAAAGCCTTCTTGTTAGGTTGAATGAGAGAATGACTGCTGAAGTTAAAAGAGGAAGAAGCATATAAATTTTGGTGAAAAGTTGAAGAAAGAACAAAGAAGAATAAAGGAGGCTGTTACTAGGTTAAATAATGAAAATGAGCTATGTATTATCTACAAAATAGACTATACCGGGTAAAATTTTAAAATATGAGCTATTTTATGTTCTACAAATGGGTCGACTGGACATAGGATGTAATTTTGTATATTTTTAATAGTATGCTATATAAATGAAAGTAGCCCCTCCCATTTTTAGAATGATTTCAGCAGGCCCGTTTTTATTTAACAACAAAGCAGACCATTATCTAAATTGATAGAAGTTGGTCCAACTTTTTAATACCATGGTTGTCCAGTATTAATCTTACAAGTTTTCCTCTATATTAAGATCCCAAAAGATTAGCTTTCTTCTTATTATATAACTTAACCGCTTCTAATAAAATAATTAAGTGCTAGGCAACTTTAGGCGCCTCCCAAATATTGACCATGTGTTCATACACAGTCCTTGGTCCATGTTAATTAATAAAAAATGGTCACATGTGCATTCTCGCTCCTTAACTTTATAATAATAATAATAATAATAATAATAATAATAATAATAATAATAATAATAATAATAATAATAATAATTTATGTTTGATGTGCTTGCATGCTCCTAGTTTAACAAAATTAATAAAATTCGTTAATTATCAACCGGCGATAGACAATTGTAATTTAAGGTAAATAAGAGTTTTATCCAAAATAATATAAGTCAAATCTAGTCAATAAAACGACCGTATTATAACCACGAGGTTTAGGAATGCCTTATACCTTTTTTCTGATCAAAATATTCTCTACCCAGATTTTATTTTTCGCATGACAATAATAATAGAGTCAAACATTCCTTTGACTAAATATTCAAATAAAAGTTGACTTAAAACACGAAATATTCAATTCCCTATAACAACTTCGTAAATAAAATAATGGAAATTTTACCACCTATAGAATACGTTAGTACCCTATTTATAACATATAAATAAATTTTAAGATTTTACATAATATAATAACCTTTTTTATTTTGTAGAAAAAAATTTAAATTTAATACTTTCCTATATTTAAGCCTTATTAAATGGTACAAAATATTTTTCTCTCACCAATTTATGGTATAACTCTCGTTTTTTGTGAAATGACGCCGCTTAATACAGCTTAATACACCTAAATACAGATTTACCTTCCCATGATTTGTGCTGAAACGTTACTTTTTTTCCGCTTAATACAACTTAATACACCTTAATACATATCATGATTTACATGAATCCCTGTTTGTGCGACGTCATTTCATGTTGTATTATTGAATACAATTCGTTTAATACATTATATACATCATAAAATAACGTAAAACATATCTATATCACGTAATATAGAAAAGAGTTTCCGTTTATTACTAATTAGATCTTAATGAATACTAATTTTATGAAAAATTCTCTAAAATAATCCATACTCAAGTTTGCCACTTAAAAAAACAGTTTAACTCATAACAATCCTACCATATATCTTTTGGGGTAAAAGAAGGGGTGTGACTTTTATGATATTTACATCCAGCACAAATTAATAAGAATTGATTCGCTTGACGGTCCCGATCACATCCAACCCCAATTTAGGTGCGTGATCAGTAACCACGATAATTTTAGTATAATTTGCTGTAAGTTGTACGTATAAATAGGGTTTTCCCCATTTCTACACCTTTCAATGCATTAACTAACCTGTTATACCTTTTCCCCTTTTAACAGGGTCAATACACATGAAACCTAACCTAACTCGCCACCTTTTGTTTTTTTCAAGCTCAACCACTCTAACTTTCCAAAATCATACGAAACTTTTTCAACTCACCTCTCACTTTCAACCATCTAAGCTCTAAATCAATTTCACCTTATCGTTAAGGACCACTAGTAGTTTTCTTATGCTCGTCCTTTTGTTAGAATTTATATACATAAAGAAAGAAAGAGACAGTCCAGTTGTGGATGAGGGTATGTTTCATCTTTTTCTTGATTGTTCCCTCTTGATATAGCACATCAAAAGCTCTTTCTTTTTTCTTTTTTTTTTCTTTTCTTTTTTTGGCAAAGCATATCCAAATCTCTAAGTATGCTTGCTACGTACTGTGCACCTTTCCAGTACCTTTACTTGTCCTATTGATTTATTTTTAATTTTTGTATTAGAAGACAACTAGTTTTCGCCATTTTCATGTGTCATCTCAATGTCCATTTCTTGCAGCCAATTAAGCCAATATTTCTTAGGTGATAGTTGTCATATTTGAAAATTAGTATTCTCTTCTTTCTTGATTGCCTACTTTCTCGGTGAAAAGTTCAAGTAAGATTGACTTACGTCCATGATATCAAACTCATGATTGTACTATTATTTCTCGTGGCTACTCTATGGAAAGATATTTTTATACATTCATTTGGGTGGTTAAGTGCAGTTAAACTAGGACTCAGATTACGAGGTTAGATGTAGAGTTTGAACGGTATGCTTCATCATTTTTTTTTTCTCGTTTAGTAAAAATAGGACACCGTAGATGTTTTTGCTTATCTTAAGTAATAAGTCACACCATGAAGGTCTGGGAGAGGGTGATCGAGGCGAGGGTGAGGGAGATGTCATCTATATATGTGAACCAGTTTGGTTTCATGCCGGGTCGCTCTACTACAGAAGCTATCCACCTTGTGAGGAGGGTGGTGGAACTGTTCAGGGATAAGAGGAAGGACCTGATGGTGTTTATCGACTTGGAGAAGGCGTACGATAAGGTCCCTAGAGAGGTTCTGTGGAGATGCTTGGAGGCGAAGAGCGTGCCAGAAGCCTACATCGGAGTGATCAAAGACATGTATGATGGAGCCAAGACTAGGGTTAGGACGGTGGGTGGCGACTCGGACCATTTTCCGGTGGTTATGGGGCTACATCAAGGATCTGCGTTAAGCCCTCTCTTATTTGCCTTGGTAATGGATGCTCTAACTCGCCATATTCGAGGGGATGTGCCATGGTGTATGCTCTTTGCTGACGACATAGTCTTGATAGACGAGACGAGGGCTGGTGTTAATGCGAGGTTGGAGGTCTGGAGACAGACTCTCGAGTCTAAGGGTTTCAAAATAAGCAGATCTAAGATTGAATACCTGGAATGCAAGTTTAGCGTCGAGCCGAGCGAAGTAGGTCGGGACGTAATGATTGGAGCTCAGGTCATCGCTAAGAGGGACAGTTTCAGATATCTTGGGTCGGTGATTCAAGGGGACGGAGAGATTGACGGGGATGTCACTCACCGTATAGGAGCGGGGGTGGTTGAAGTGGAGGCTCGCATCAGGAGTCTTGTGTGACAAGAAAGTTCCACAGAAACTCAAGGGGAAGTTTTATAGAGCGGTGGTTAGACCTGCCATGTTGTATGGGGTGGAGTGCGGGCCTGTGAAGAACTCTCATGTCCAGAGAATGAGAGTTGCGGAGATGAGGATGCTCAGGTGGATGTGCGGGCTCACCAGATTAGATAAGATTAAGAATGAAGTTATTCGGGAGAAGGTGGGGGTGGCCCCGGTGGATGAGAAGATGCGAGAAGCGAGACTCAGGTGGTTTGGGCATGTGCGGAGGAGAAGCCCTGATGCACCGGTGAGGAGTTGCGAGCGACTGGCGGTGGTTGGCGCGAGTCGAGGCAGAGGGAGGCCTAAGAGGTATTGGGGTGAGGTGATTAGGCAGGATATGGCTAGAATGGGGATTTTCGAGGACATGACCCTCGATAGGAAAGTTTGGAGGTCTAGTATTAGGGTTGTAGGGTAGGACCTTCTAGAATTCTTAGTACTTCTGTTAGGGGCTGAGTGGGGTTTGGTAGCGATCTCTATAGTTAATTAATGTATTGCATTGTGCCTCTTATGGTAGTAACCGATTGGTATTATTGCATGTCATTCTACTTTTGGTTTTATGTTTAGATAATTATTTATTTGATTTATCCGGATTTACTAACATTGTTTTGTTTTGTTTTATTTGTTGATTTTCTCTCTCTTTTTCTGAGCCGAGGGTCGGCCGGAAACAGCCTCTCTACCCTTTCGGGTAGGGGTAAGGCCTGTGTACGTATTACCCTCCCCAGACCGCACTTTGTGGGACTATCTCGGGTAGTTGTTGTTGTTGTTGTTGTTGTTTATCGTGTGTTAAGTGCAGTTAAACTAGGACTCAGATTACGAGGTTAGATGTAGAGTTTGAACGGTATGCTTCATCATTTTTTTTTTCTCGTTTAGTAAAAATAGGACACCGTAGATGTTTTTGCTTATCTTAAGGAAGATGTTAGGATTGGGAATCCGGATAGTGCGAAATTTAGCCACATAATGTTATAATGACAATAACAAATTAAAGATAATGCAAGTTGATATTAATGGTAATTAAAGCAGATAAAGAAGGCACAAAATTTAACGTGGTTCGGTCAAGGTGACCTATGTCCACAAGCAGGAAGGAGTAATTTTATTATAACAATCGGCACACAAAAGAGAGTACAAAGTTAGAGATGAAACACTAATTATCCCAAAATATATCCCGAGAAAATAACCTCGCAATAATCACTCACAAGGAAGAGGTTCACTCAAAGCGTTTCCCAACACTAACTCTATGGAATACAATAAAACTCTCTATTACAAGAATACTCAAAGTGAGTTTCTAATCAAAACATGGGATGATTCAAATGAAGTAAGATGACCTATATTTATAGGGCAAAGTTCTTGGTCCCCAAGTAAAGAAAAAAGAATAAAAGAAAATACTTTTATGCTTAGGCTCCAAGCTAGAATTCTTTGGTTCCAAGATTGAATACTTTGGCTCCAAGATCAGTCATGAACAAAACAGGAGAGAAATTTAAAAATGGTTACATTTTCCCCTGTACTAATTGAAATTAAGTAATTTGTGTCTTCTATTAAATGTTTAGTCGGATATTATCCTCGTAGTTAGGCAAAAGTCTTGTTTTTGCCCTTGAGTTAACTCCTAATGGAACTCCAACTTGAAAGTAATTTTAGACCATAATCAAAGTTGAGGGTAAATTAAGACCCTATTTCTCAAAATATTTGGACATTATGCAGTCCACCTATGGAGCTCAATGATGGCAAGGATAACGAAGACAAAAACATTAACAGAAGAAAAATTGCTCATTTTCTAATAGTAAGGAGCAAATTTAGAGCCTTCCCCTAGAAACTTTGGAAAACATAGCCCCCAATATTTCAGAAAAGTTCAAACACCTTAAAAGATTTCAATTTCCTTTATGAGTTATGACTGAAAATTTCTTATGAATTAACAAATAAACAGAAATTATAAATTTAGCATGAAGGACGGAAGGGAAGATAAGGTGGCCAACAGCGTCTTTGTGGATTAATAAACCTAATAATAAACAAAAATTGAAAAATATCCTCTTTTCATTCATGGCATCTTCTCGAAACATATCAATAAGCTTGAGAAGTGCAATAAGGTGCGCAAATAGACATGTCCATATAATCTTTGTTGAATCATTACTAACTTTTGATAGTAAGATTTTATTAAGTTTATTTTTAATTTTTTTCATGACCGTCAACATACCTCAATATATAACTCAATATATAGATGTTCCTTCCAAAGCAATAATCATATGGAAATTTATATTTACAAAGATGATCAATAAATTAACTATAGCCTTTTACGATCTAATTAGCTTGAAACGAGCCTACAAAGATCTTGAAAGAAAATATCTTAACATTAAAGTTGTAAATAAAATTTATTCAATTTGGAGTAAGAAAAACTGAAAAGTAACTGCAAATTTAATTGCCTTTTACTTGCATTTGAATTTTCTCAACTAACTACGAAAAAAGACAATATAAATATAAAAGTATGTTATTAACATTGGTGACAGCGTAGCAAAAAGATGGTTGCATTTTGTTTATCACTATTTACAAATATTTAGATTACACATAAAAAATTAACTTTTGGGGCCTCGAATTTTGTGAGGCCTAAAGCGATCGTTTTAGTGACCTTGTGGTTAAGCCACCTATGTAATTGCCAAATAGGAAACTATGGTGAAATGACAAAGTTCTTTCTCCCTTAATTAGATATATTAGATTCGAACTTTTGATTGAAGAACTCTTCGGTAGAAAACATCAAAATTTTCTCATAATGAGCTTTTTAAGGGACGAGTTCGTACAACACTGAATGATTGAAGGAAAAAAATATTAACACATGAAATCAGTAATAGGCAATGTTTTGGGATTGTGGAGGGGGTTGGGGGGGGGGGGGGATTGGGGGCTAATTCTTGAGCAATGCGATACCTAATGGACATACTTTTGGTGTGTGAGTTTAAGCAATTTCAAGTTACTTGATATGATTTCTTTATAGGAAATATTAACTTTAAAACGCGAGTATATTTATTCACAGATATTCACAATATTAATAGCCTATTTTTATTTAGACACTGCGTTTTCTCGCTCTTGAGAATTCCCACTTTGTTGGAACTAGTTGAGTATCATAAATTTTTTGTCAAACAATAAATCAAAGAAATGATAGGCAATAAATTCTAGGACACCATCTTTGAAACCTTTAGTACTAATAAGTAATAGTAGAATTTTCTACAGTCGTTAGTACTATAAGAAGAACAACTGTCCAAGGATGCAAACCCTTTCGTATGATAGATAGGCTTTAAATTAGTTGCCTTAATTAGTGATTTTTCTTCATCCAATCAACCTGAGCAAGGAAGAAGACAAAAATATTTATACCCGAAAAATAGGGGTGGAGTATGATTATTTTGTTGTACAAGAACAAGGGTAGTATTCAAAGTTGCAATAACTATAAAGGTATCAAGCTATTGAGTCATACCATGAAAGTTTGAGAGACAATGGTGGAAGTTAGGATGAGGTGGAGTGTGTCTATTTATAAGAACCAGTTCGGATTCATACCACGGGCTGAGTGCCCGACAACAAGTCAAAGGCTAGATAAGCATCACATGCCTTCTCGGCCATCCGCTGAGCCTTTAGAAATGGCACAACCCTGCTAGAAATATAATCCAATGCACCCCTCGACTCTAACCATGGCAAACTTGACATAGCGTCATAGTCTTGGCATAACAATACAGAATAGCATGATAGGATGAAAACAAGTCCATGCCAAGGATAATATCAAATTCTACCATAGTAAGTAACAATAATGTAACGACCCAACCGATCGTTTTGAGTTTTTGCACATTGATTGCCAATTCTCGGGCATGTCTTGCTTCATGTAATGCATTATGACCGATATAGATCGTTGGTTTTGGCTTTCAGAAAAATCGGAATGAATTTGAAAGAATAGTCTCACTTGAAGGCTTTGAATTTGAAAGGATTGACCAAAAGTTGACTTATTTATATATGAGCTCGGATCGGAATTTTTATGATTTGGCTAGTTCTGTTAGGTTATTATGACTTAGGAGAGCGATCAGAATACATTTTGGAAGTCTGTGAAAGGATTTGGCTTGAATGAGCAAAGTTAGTATTTTGGAGAATTTCAATTGATAGGTGAAATTTTGATCCGAGGGTCGGAATGGAGTTCCGAGAGTTGTTGTACCTTCATTAAGTGATTTGGGATGTGTTTATAGAATTTCAGGTCACTCGGACGTGGTTTGGTTGGATTTTTTATCGAATGTATATTTCGAAAGTTTTAGAAGAACTTAGGCTTGAATTCGATGTAATTTGATAATTTTGGTGTTGTTTGAGGTGTTTTTCTAATTGGAACAAGTTCGAATGATATTTTTGGGATGTGTTGGTATTTTTGGTTGAGGTCGTAGGGGCCACAGGGTGATTCCGGATAGCTAATGAAGAGTTTTGGACTTAGGAGATTTTAATTTTGCTGTTGCTTCTGGTATTTCCGCTTCTACGGAAATGGGACCACAAAAGCGATATCGTAGGTGCGAAGAAAGGATCGTAGAAGCGGTTTTGGTTTGTGCAGCAGGCTCCGTAGATACGGTGGTTTTTGCCGCAAAAGCGGAACCGCATCTGCGAGAGAAGGACAGCAGAAGCGAAAGTTTTGGACGTTAGTAGAAGCCGCAGAAGCGGCATGTGGTCCGCAGAAGCGGGACCAGGGAAGCGGAAAATTTTCCGCAGAAGCGAAAATGTGCTGGGCAGACGATTTTGGGTCATTTTGTGCCCTTGGCTACTATTTTTTTTTGGAGATTTTTGGAGGAAATGAAAGAGGGATTCAAGAGGAATTGACTTGAGGTAAGAATCTTGGTCTTTAAACTTGCTTTAATTGTTGGAGTTAACCTAGAAATTCATGAAAATTAAGCCTAAAATCGAAGAACTAGGGCTTGGAAATTGAAGATTTTAAATTTGGATTTGGTAGGTCATTTGAGCTCAGATTTGAGAGTTCTCGGTATGTATAGAATCGTGGGAAGATAGGGAATCTATTGATATGAAAATTTTTGTGTTTTGAGATGTCGGCCCGGGGCTCGGATTTTGGTAATTTTGGGATTTGTGCCCATTATTATTTGTTTTTGCTCGGGCTTTATTTCCATAGCATATTGTGATGTATTCACTCTGATTGTGGATAGATTCGGCGTGCGTGGAGGCCAATTTGAGGGGCAAAGGAATCGTGAGCTAGAGATTTTTTCGGTTCGATATGAGAAATGATTGTAAATGATATCCTGGGGGTTTGAAACCCCAGATTGCATACCGTAGTGCTATATTGAGGCGACTTGCATGCCGGATAGCGGGCGTGGGGTAGAGCACCCTTGGGGGATTGTGACTTGGTCCATCCCGATTGATGATTTTACCGTTGATTTGACTGAAACTTATTTGTTATTATCATGATTTTGGGCTGATTGCCATATTTGGGCTTCGTGCCAATTATTTGAACCCTTCGGAGAATTTATCACTTTTTTCTCACTATTTTGACGTATTATTTAAACTCAATTCTGTTGATATCTACTGTTTAACAAACTCAGCCAATTTTACTCAGATTTGAAACTTAACTGATATTTCCGAATATTATTTTTAGCTGAGAACTACTATTTTACAAATACCCGAGGGCTTGTGATGATTTTTGGATTGAGTGAGGCCGAGGGCCATATATGAGGATATGCTGAGTGATATGAGGCCGAGGGCCTGAGATACTTTATATGCCACAAGGTGGCTTGAGTGATGTGAGGCCATGTTCCGAGGGATATGAGGCCGAGTGCTAAGTGATGATGCCACGAGGTGGCTTGATATTGCACTTGGGCTGTAAGGGGCCCCTCCCGGAGTTTGTACACCCCCAGTGAGCACCGTCGATGATATATGGATCGGGCTGCTTACCGTAGCGAGATATGGATCGGGCTGCACGCCGCATTGGTTACTATATGATACTATTCTGAGAGTGATCTGAGAGAGAGAGCCTGAGGGGCTGAGAGTGTTCTGAGAGTGAGCCCGAGGGGCTGGTACTATTTCGAGATATAGCCCCAGGGGCAAATCGTTATATGCTCATCTTGCATATTTACTTGCCTTTTTACCTGTTATATTGTGGTATTTGTGCCCGAGGGGCGGATCTTCTGTGCTTATCGGCACTAACTATTTTGAAATCATTTCGTAACTGTTGAAAAGATCATTTTCAAAAGAGATTTAAACTAAGCCAAGATATTTCTAAAGATTTCACAGCTTCACTATTTCCTAAAAGGATTGTACCCTGCTTCTATACAGCATGTTGGTTGCTTTACGTGATTTCTTACTGCTCAGTTGTATTTACTTTTATTGCCCACTGAGTTGGAATACTCACTTTAATCCCTGCACCTCGTATGCAGATACAGGTATTTATTCACCCGGTAGCGGGTTTTGGCTGATTGAAGGTAGAGCTATAGGAGTTTAGCGAGGTGACTGCCAGCGTTCACAACATCGCGTCTCTTCTTTTTTCATTATTCCTGTTCCGTGTATTTATTTTAAGCCTTGTAGAACTGTATTCACACTTTAATAGATGCTCGTGACTCGTGACATCCCGATTTGGGTTGTGTTGGGTTGTACTTCCGCTAATTAATTTCATTAAATCATATTTGAACTGTTTAATTGCTTAGTAAAAGTACAAGAGGGGGTGGGTAAATTATCGATAATTAAAATTAATCATTAATGAGTCAACTTATAACTATGCTAGTTGACTAAATGTGACAGTATTGAAAATATAATAACTAAAGGTAATGTGAAGGAAGTAAATACAAGAATTAAAGATACCAGAAATTTTATACTAGTTCGGATTCAATGTGAATCCTAATCCAGTCCCCTTGGGTTGCAAGGGAGTTCTCTTCAAGCAAATGAGTTTTCGTTCAAGTACAGATGTGACGTATATCGCTCAAGTTCTCTTGCTCCCGTTTGATACAATGCCTTTCCAGTTGTGTACCCTCTTTGTATCCTTGACGTGTTACACAACACATTTATGTAGGCTACTATGCTTGTTTGCAATGGAATGAAGAGAGTTATTTGGTTCGATCAAAGTACATATAGGGATGATTTTACTAGGAGAATTTATACTAAGATACACGGTGAAGGCTTTTCAACCCAAGGGTTTTGATCCTTGGAAAGAATTGATTCTTTCCGAGAATAAGGAAGGATTTGTGGCTTCTCTTGATATCTCTTTCCTTCCGCAGACCATTGATTCAGTGAGATTCTTCCTTGATTGTTGGACTTTCCAAACATAATAACTAACCGGATCTTCTATCAATTATTCTTCTGAGATTTTGCTAATCACTGATCTCCTCAAATCTTTGATTATTCTCACTTTGTTATAGTTGATCTGATTTCCCAGTTCTACGGAGCTAATCCTGATTTGCTGATGTAGATTTATAGTTTTCCTTGTACATCATGAATTGTCCAGGTTGTTTCCTTTGTGAATGAGTTCCTTCCTTGTTCGACACAGTCCATGATAGTCCTTCTTCTTTACTTCTTTGAACTCCTGCACATGCATATTAATTGCATCATTAAAACATAATCTAATGATCTCCCCATTTTTTATGATGGCAAAATAGTATACTTATATGTGAAGAAGTAAATAATAGTTGACTCCCCTATTACTAGTCGATTTGGCTCCACCTCAATGAGTGTAGTTAACTTGACTTGATCTCCCCCTCAATATGTGCGATCGACTTATACCTGTGATTAGAATACCATATATGCATGAACTTGACTTGATCTCCCCCTCAATATGTGCGATCGACTTATACCTGTGATTAGAATACCATATATGCATGTGTAGCATAGTCGACTTGTTCCTGTGCAATACATATACAATACCATTTATGCATGTAGCATAGTCGAATTAGCCCGTTCAACGAGTAGAGTATTCTATCTATGCATAATCTCTATGCATAATCGACTTGATCCTGCATATATTATCATAAGCAAAAGATCTATGTATTCTACCCCCTTTTGACATCAGCACAGAGGGATTAGCAGGCAAAAATTGACAGTACTATCCACAGTAGCAAAAACACATCCAAGGGCACATCCTAAAACATAGCCAAAACTAAAACATAGATTGTCTGGAAAGAAAATCCACATTAGCGACGCAGAAAGTATGTAAGAGTGTTGCAGATCGCCTCCTTCAACTAATCAAATATGATATTAGCAGCGACAGTCATTCCATCCAACCTGTCGAGGACCTCCTTGAAGGCTTTAACTGTATTCTCCCTTACCCTGTGAATAGCCACTCTGATTTTAGACACATCAAACCCAGTTTCGATGGAAATAGCATGAATGTCACCCACAGTGGACCGAGTAGCGGAAAAAAGAGTCTTAACGGTTGACAGATGGGAGTCAATGGAGCTAAGCTTTTCACTCAGATCAGAACTGATAAGAGGAGGAAGAACATCAGATGAGGGCTTGATTTCCAAAGGGGTCTGTTTAGCTTCACTTTCACCTTTCTTAACCCATGTACCTTTGACATTCACATAACCCATGCTGGAGAAGGCTCTAGAATTGAAAGACTTGGAAACAGTAACCAATGGATAGTCAGATAGTGAGATTTGATATTCTTCCAGAATATGGGTAATTGCCATACCAAAAGGTAAACTGGTGGGATCTTCAGCACTCTCAATCATAAAA
This sequence comes from Nicotiana noctiflora, assembly GCA_032618575.1. Classification (NCBI taxonomy): domain Eukaryota; kingdom Viridiplantae; phylum Streptophyta; class Magnoliopsida; order Solanales; family Solanaceae; genus Nicotiana; species Nicotiana noctiflora. The sequence continues at coordinate 45,280 of JASVEL010008549.1, forward strand.
TTTATGACCCATAAGGACAGCTTGAGTTTGAGATTCGAGATGAGGCAGTAAACAAAGAAGGTGTCCATTTGAGAGAAGGTGGAGAAGGAGCCAATTCGAGGAAATAGGGTGGTTGCAACAATGTGGCTGAGAACCCGAGTTTTAAAACTCATATCACTAGGCCCCAATTGGTTAGGAAGAGTTTCAGAGGGATAGTCAATAATGCATTGTTTGGCTTAGTCAAAAGAGATTTCAATGAATTAAGGCCAAACATTTTTAAAGAGAGTGGGAAACCAGAGCAATGTCATTAAAAAATAGAACCGAATAACGCACAATCAAGAATAATGCACAATGACAAGAATTTCTAACTTATCAGGTTTACTAGAACGGAGATTAGCATAGAACATACGAACTAAGGGCTCATACCCTTTAGGCGAAAAAATAAAGAGAAAATTGTCCCACCCCTGATACACAAAAAGATCATTTACCTTACTTTTGAGAGCTTTCATATCATCAAGACCCACAATTCTTCCATGGGCGATGGGTCTATCCTTGAGAGAGATGAAAAAAATCCCTATTTGGGGTATCCCAAGAATTTAAGTCGGAATTGAGGGAGGCAGAGAAATCAAATTTCTATTTCTTTGAAGTGGATGAGGCAGGAGAATCTTCCATGGGATGCTTGCCATAAGCTTAACTCCTAGGAGTTTAGAATTTTCAGAGAACTCATCATGAGAGGAAGTGAAGCCCATAGAGTGATCAGACCTTAGGTCGACTCTCTTAGGAGGCGCCGAAGGGGTTTTTTCCTTAGAGCGGGTGCTTTTTCTAGTGGAAGTGGAGGGGTTTTTGTAGGTTTTCGCCATGGGAGAGGAAAGGGTTTTCACAGGTTAGAGAGAGGATGGAGATGAGAGTGATCGAAAATGGGCTTACTTTAAGCAAAAGATTTGACGGTTGAGTACAGAAAAGGAAGGGGTGTCAGTTTAAGAGATGTGAAGATTGGCTTTCCATCTTAGACTGAAAACTGATGTGAACAAAACAAAAATAGAGGGAAGAACTGAACACATAATTAATGCTTTGAAAAGTGCAATTATGGCAAGTTTTGACCAAAAAGAACAAATAGGTCCTAAAGGTTATTAGAAAAACAAATTATATCAAGTAATTTTCGCAAAGCAAAATCTTTCTTCCAACAAAGATTTAGTAAAAATATCAGATAATTGAGCAGATGTGCCAGTAAAATCTAGTTCTATATCACCCTTAAGAATATGATCTCTGATAAAATAATGTTTAATGTCAATATGATTTGCTCTAAAGTGATGCACATGATTTTTTGAGAGATAGATTGCATTGGAATTATCACAAAAAATTTGTATAGGTTTAAAGGAAAGTTCATAGTCACCCAATTGATGAGACATCCATAGGAGTTGTGCACAAAATTGTCCAATGGCAATGTACTCAGCTTCAGTAATGAACAAGGCGACTGATGCTTGCTTTTTACTCTTTCCACAAAATTAAAGCCTTTCCTAGTAGTTGACATGTGCCACTCGTGCTTTTTCTGTCTTCATTATCACCTGCTAGATCTGCATCTGAAAAACCTTCTAATTTAAAAGAGTTAGAATGAGGATACGATAATCTATGAGATACTGTGCCAATAATATATCAAATAATTCATTTTACAACGGTCAGACGTGACTCCTTGCGAGCCGACTGAATTCTGGCACATTTACGTACGTTGAACATAATGTCTGGTCGACTTGCAGTCAGATATAAAAGTGATCCAATCATTCCTCTGTATTTTATTTCATCAACTGGAGTACTCTGTTCATCCTTATCCAAATTTGCAGTGGGTCTCATAGGAGTACCAATTGATTATGCATTACTCATGCCAAACATTTGAATCCGTTCCTTTGTATATTTAGTCTGACAAAATGAAAGTTCTTTCTTCTGTTTGTTGTATTTGAAGCCCAAGAAAAAAATGTGAGCTAACCCATCATGCTCATTTCAAACTTCTTTGCATAAGGTTTGAAATTCCTTGCACATAAGAGAGTTAGCACTACCAAAGATAATATCATTAACATAAATTTGAATAATAAGATTACCTTTTGTTGACCATTTAATGAATATAGTAGTATCTATTTTACCTCTGGTAAAGCCATGAACAATAAGAAAGGTACTTAACCTGTCATACCAAGCATGTGGAGCCTTTTTTAGTCCTTACAGTGCCTTAGTAAGCTTGTATACGTGATATGGAAATTTTGAATCTTCAAAGCCTGGAGGCTATTTTACAAAGACTTCCTCTTCGATGAATCCGTTCAGAAAAGCGCTTTTGACATCCATTTGAAACAACCTTAATCCTTTAAAAGATGCCTATGCTATCAAAATTCGTATGGACTCTAGTCGAGCTACTGGTGCAAAGGTTTCGTCATAGTCGACTCCTTCTTGTTGTAAATACCCTTGAGCAACTAACCTAGCTTTGTTCCTTATGACTTGTCCATAGAGGACGCTCAATTTATTTCGAAATACCCATTTTGTTTCGATGACCGATACATTATCAGGTTTGGGTATTAATTTCTAGACTTGATTCTTGCTGAATTGATTTGGTTTCTCTTGCATAGCTCGTACCCATCTTGAATCCTTCAATGCTTCCTCTACCTTATTCGGCTCTATTTGAGAAATCAGTGCAATTTTTGCTTCTTTTTTAGGGCAGCTCCGGTTTTCATTCTTTCATTTGGATCCCTTATGATATATTTCTGAGGATATTCGGTTTCGCTCCTCCATTCATTTAGTCGGAAAGTGTTTGTAGTTGACTCATGTTGATCTGGAGAGTTGTTACTGGTTAGTTTAGTCGACTCGATCCTTTCTGTTGTGTTAGTTGACTCCTGTGATTTTTCGTTGTCCCGAGCTTCTTGAGTTTGGTCTTTGTCACCTGCACTAAATCCTTTCTCAACCAAGGAATTATTTTCATCGAATACAACATGAACATTTTCTTCTACGCATAAAGTATGTTTATTATAAACTCTAAATGATCTGCTGTTTAATGAATAACCAAGAAAAATACTTGTGACGGCCCGGCCCGTCGTCACGGGAATTTCCACCCCATTATGTTGTAATTACATATTTCATGCTTTTATATCAGTGTTAGAGTCTATCGGGGGAGTTAGGAGTGAATTTGATTGAAAATGAGGCATATAGCCTTTTTGAAGGAAACTTGAATAAGGAAAGTCAACCCGGAGTTGACTATTTAGTTAGAGAGCTCGGAATCGAATTCTGATGATCCGGTCAGCTCCGGGAGGTCATTTGTGAGCTAGGAGAGCGATCGGAATTTAATTTGGAGGTCCGGTGTAGAAATAGGCTTGAATTGGCTAAGGTTGAATTTTGGCGAAATCCGAACGGTAGGTGAGATTTTGATCTGGGAGTCGGAATGGAATTCCGACAGTTGCAGTAGCTCTGTTAGGTGATTTTGGATATGCCTACAAAATTTCAGGTCATTCGGAGGTAGTTTGGTCGGGTTTTTGATCGAATGTCTATTTCGGAAGTTTTGAAGAAACTTAGGCTTGAATCCGTGTGAAATTGGTGATTTTGATGTTTAGGATGGTGTTTTTATGCTTGGAACAAGTTCGTATCGTGTTTTGGAGTATGTTGGTGGTTTTCGTTGGGGTCCCGGGGGACCCGGGGTGGTTTTGGGAGGTTAAACGGGAGGAAATTGGAGTTTGGGAGCTGCTGTCATGAATTGCAGCAGCATTTCCGCTCCTGCGGATTGGGAACCGCAGGAGCGGGACTGCAGAAGCGGAATTTGGACCGCAGATGCAAAAGGGGGCTTGGCCAGGAGGTTCCGCAGACGCGGATGACTCGTCGCAGGAGCGGACTCGCTTCTGCGAGTCCTTGGTCGCAGAAGCGGAAAGGCGGGCGACTGGGGAGAACCGCTGGTGCGGAGGCTCGTTCGCAGGAGCGGTCTCGCAGGAGCGAGACTTGGGCCGCAGAAGCGGAACTGGACGGCTAGGTGTGTTTTCCCAGAAGAGACCATTTGGTCGCAGAGGCGGCCTCGCAGAGGCGGATTTTTGTCCGCAGAAGCGGAAATCGGGCCTGTGTTAAAAATAACATAAGGGTTAAAATTTCATAAGTTGCAAAACATTTGGGGCTCGGTTCTTGGAGGCGAATTGGGCGATTTGGGCGAGATATTGCTGGGAGATCATCGGGTCATCATCGAAGGTGAGTTTTATGGTTCCTTTACGCGTTTTTATCATGAAATCCTCCCTTAATTCACGGAAATTGGATCAAATTGTGGGGGAATTTAGCCTAAGCCAGGGTTTTGGTAAATTGCTGATTTGAGTGGGCAAATGGAGTCCGAATTTGGTAAATTTGATATGCCTAGACTCGTATTGAGACGAGGGTTCCGAATATGTAACTTTTATAATTTTTCGAGAAGCGTACCAAAAGTCGGGTTTTGACAACTTTGTGGGTTTTGATACAATTTGGGTTATTTTGAATGAATTGCGTGAAATTAGCATATATTGATGCATTCTCTATGATTTTGAGCAGATTTGGCATCCGAGGAGATTGATTTGCGAGGCAAGCGCAAGGCGGATTGAAGCTTCCACCGGTTCGAGGTGAGTGGTAGTAGTAAACAATGTACTGAGGGTTTGAAACACCGTACTAGCACTTCACAATGCTATGTTGAGATGAGACACGCGTCTTGTGACGAGCGTGGTGACATTGTGATTGGGTACTTGGACTTGGTCCTTCCCGACTAATAGAATACTGTGTTGTATGACTGTTAATGAGATTATAACTGTACAACAGGGCTAATACCCATGTTTGGGGCCTTGTGCCGATCTGTAGAGCATTAGGGAACCTATAGAGCTACGTGACCCTTATATCGTGTTGGAAACAAAAACTCAGCCGCAGCTCTAGCTGTATAGCATAATATGAGCCCGTACTAGATGTGTACATTGAGAGAGATTATCTAGGGTGGAATTCCCTGTTCTAGGCTGAGCAGACCTGAAAGGCCAAGTCTATACCGATTGAGATGAGATAGGGTCAAGGACCCACTATGAGATGTTATATTGGGCCTGAAAGGCCAAGTCTATATTGACTGAGACAGGGTCAAGGAACCACTGTGATATATTATATTGGGCCTGAGAGGCCAAGTATATACTGACCGGGATAGGGTTGAGGACCCATTATGAGGTATTATATATATATACCTATATTGGATCGGGCCGCACGCCGCAGCAATATATATATTGGATCGGGTTGCATGCCGCAGCTTATATATATTGGATCGGGCTGCACGCCGCAACAGTATACATATTGGATCGGGCTGCACGCCGCAACAGTATATATATTGGATCGGGAGTGTTGGTGTATATTATGGGATCGGGCTGCGCGTCGCAGTAGTATAAATATATATACATATATACATCGGATCGGACTGCACGCCGCAGTAATACATGTGTGGATCGGGCTGCACGCTGCAGTATCATAGCGATTGGGCCCAGGGAGCCCCTCCGAAGTCCGTATACACCCCAGTGAGCGCCGTCGACGTTAAATGGAGCGGGCTGCGCGCCGCAGCGGTATATATATTGGAGCGGGCTGCACGCCGCAGCATTATGCTTATTCATATCCCATTACCTACTTAAATACTTATACATTATAGACATAGGTATGTGTCTTCATATATTGAGATGGCCGTACACCGTAGAGGTATGAGTGAGGGTTTGATCAGTGTGGGATCTTGTAGAGATAGATGTGGATTGAAGGTCAAAGTACTACCACAGTGATGACGTACCTGTGAAGGTTGCCTTAGAACTGCTAAGTGATAGCACAGGAGTTCTTACTTTCAGTTATTATTTATTATTGTTACTCACTGAGTTGAAATATACTCACCCCACTCCCTTGCACTTCCTGTGCAGATCCACAGGTGCCCGAGAGCAGTTGAGACATTGTAGCTGCTGATCCTTGTCTACTTTTCCTAGATTACGAGGTAGCTGCCAGCGTCCGTAGGGCCTGCTTTTCTCCTTCCTTTATCATCTTGTTGATTCCTTTTGCCTAGACTTGTTTGTATTAGGATGTTAATCTGTAGAGGCTCAGTCTCGTGACACTATGATATGGTTGGGACCGTATTTTGTATGCTTTACATTTCGCTTATCACCTGATATGATCATTTACTCTTTAAGTTTAATTTGATTAATAACTGGCTGGTTTAAGGGATAATATGGCCGGGCTTGCCTAGCATTGTGTTGGGCACCATCATGACCAGGGTTTGGGTCGTGACAATACCTTCATCACTTCTTGGATCAAGTTTTTCGAGATTATCCTTACCATTGTTATGGAAAGCACTTGCTTCCAAAATGGATGAAAATAACTGATATTTGGACGTTTGCCTTTCCAGAGTTCATACATAGTCTTTCAGAATAGACCTTGTAAGGCAACGATTGAGGATGTGACATGTAGTACTTATACCTTTCGCCCAGAAGTGGTTTGGCAGTAAGTGTTCTAATAGCATGGTTCTTGCCATGTCTTGAACAGTTTTGTTCTTTCTTTCCACAACTCCATTTTGTTGTGATGAGCGTGGTGTAGAGAAATTGTGAGTGTATCCTTGATCATTACAGAAATCTTCAAACGCTATACTTTCAAACTCGCCTCCATGATCACTTTTAATTTTTGAGATCAGATATCTCTTTTCTCTTTCAATCTTTTTGCAGAAAACTTCAAAATTTCTTAGGGCTTCATCTCTATGAGACAGGAAAATTACCTAGCCGAAACAAGAAAAATCATCAACAATAACAAAGGCATATTTCTTGCCTCCTATGCTAGCAGTTCTAGTAGGTCCAAATAGTCCATATGAAGTAATTGCAACGGTTTTGAGATAGACACCATGTCTTTGTTTTTGAAAGAGTTTCTAGTTTGCTTACCCATCTGACATGCATCACAAATACGAATTCTAGAGAAATTCAGTTTAGGCAATCAAATAACTAAATCATGTTTGGATAATTTCTTAATCAAATGCATGCTAGCGTGACCTAGTCTTCTGTGCCACAACCAAGGATCATCAGATATAGATGTTAAGCAAATGTGACCATCTATATTTTCGAATCTATCAAGAATATAAACATTTCCATACCTTTCTCCCGGAAGAATTATTTTACCTGATTCGTCTTCGATGGCACACCCTGTTCTTTTAAATTTTACCTCATATCCTGAGTCACAAAGTTGACTTATGCTGAGGATATTGTAGTTTAGCCCATCAACAAGATATACCCCAGTAATGCCACATTTGTTGTTAAACGGAATAGTTTCAGTGCCTACTATTTTGCCTCTTGAATCATCTCCAAATTTGACACTTCCTTCATCAATCTTTTTAACTTCCTTGAACATGTTCTTGTCATTTGTCATGTGACTGGAACACGCACTATCTAGATACCATTTTCCTTGGCGGCTTACTCTATGGTGTTCCTACAAGACAGAATTATCACTTTCTTTTAGGTACCCAAGCTTGCTTGGGTCCTGGTGAGTTAGTGTTACTAGGTTCAGAATTTTTTGGTTTCCAAATCCATCCTGAAAAATGGGATTTACAAAAGTGACAACCAGAATATTTATGCCCACTTTTGTTACAGTAATGACATTTAGCTACAGACCCGTTTTCAGGTCTTCCATAAGAGTTGGAACTGGAAACATAATATTAGTTGATTCCTTTCCAGTTGACTTGTTAGTCAACTGGTCCGACCAACTGGTCGATTTAGTTCTAATTGGTTCTTTTCCAGTTGACTTGTAAGTCATCTGATTTGACCTAATAAAACTGTGTCTGGTGGATTTCCCCAAGCTGTTAAGCTGCATTTGCAATTTCTCAAACTCCTCTTGAAGTACTTCTTTTTCAATTTCACATACCTCATGTTTGAGTTTCCAGTCTTTGATTTCCTTAGTAAGTCTCTTAAGCTCATTCATCATTTTTTGAGACTCTTTTAAGGTGGAATAAAGATTGTCCTGCAATTCATTACATCTTTCATAGTCATAAGATCTTACCTCGCTAGTTTCTCCTTGTGCCATGAAACCGTTTTCATTGTTTGAATCATCTTTATCTATCCAGCATCCTGAATTTTTGTTAATCTCATTTTCTAAAATTGTCATAAAACAGAGATTTGCTATTTCTTCATGGTCCGAGTCATCCTCATCGCTCTAGCTTCCAAATGATTTGTTCTTGTTGAAACCTCTAGAGATCTTCCTTTTTAGTTCTGGACATTCCACTTGGATGTGCCCAAACTTTCCACATTCGTAGCATTTTCCATCGTTCTTGTCTTGTTCGTCGTATTTCCTGGATCTTCTTGGTGGGAATCTTCCTCTCTTTGTGTTTCTATATCTTCTCATTAGGCCATCCATGTTTCTAGACATCATAGATTGCTTCTTGTCGAGCTTCAGGATCATCAACTTCATTTTTAGTTAATTCAGTAGTGGTTTATGAGAAGATATAGTTGTATGAGAAAGTAATATGTGATGAAGAACTAGAACTATTGTGAACAAAGAACACTATAGAAAGTTTTTCGTAAAAGCAAAGGCATAGGAGGTATTTATATAAAGAAGTAACCGTCATAGAAAGTGAGTCATGATGGAAACGCCATAATCAAGTGGT
>JASVEL010008550.1:0-24222 GCA_032618575.1 Nicotiana noctiflora
ACCCACTTTGCATAGATTAGGCATACATGCATTCCGACCCGTTTTAGTGGAGGGGCGCGCTATTTGTTTACATCCATTAGTTTGTAAGGGATTCAATGCTGATTTGATGGATATCAAATGGTTGTTCATGTACCTTTATCCTTGGATGCTCAGGTAGAGGCCCGTTTACTTATGTTCTCATATGAATCTTTTCAGTTAGCTAAAGTAAGGGAAAGGAAGGCGCGGGACCTGGACCAGGTTAGGTGCATCAATGATGAGGATGGTAGAGTCCTGATGGGAGAGTCTCAAGTCAAACAGAGATGGTAGGCGTACTTCTAAGACCTTCTAAACGAGGAGGGGGACAAAAACATAGAATTAGGGGAGCTGGGGCATTCAGAGCGTCATAGAGACTTAGGGTACCGCAAGCGCATTAGGGTGGAAGAGGTCGTGGGGGCTTTGCGTAGGACGAGTAGATGTCGAGCAACCGGGCCAGACGAAATCCCAGTGGAGTTCTGGAAATGCGTGGGTAAGCCAGGAGTGGAGTGGCTCACCAGGTTGTTCAATGCGATCTTCGGGTCCAAAAGGATGCCGGAGGAGTGGAGGTGGAGTACAGTAGTGCCCTTGTATAAGAACAAAGGGGATATCCAGTGTTGCAACAACTATAGGGGCATCAAATTAATAAGCCACACCATGAAGGTCCGGGAGCGGGTGATCGAGGTCAGGGTGAGGGAGTCGACATCTATTTCCGAGAACCAGTTCGGTTTCATGCCGGGTCGGTCCACTACAGAAGCTATCCACCTTGTCAGGAGATTGGTGGAACAGTTCAGGGATATGAAGAAGGACCCGCACATGGTGTTTATCGACTTGGAGAAGGCGTATGACAAGGTCCCTAGGGAGGTAATATGGAGGTGCCTGGAGTTAACTTTACTGTGGAACAGAGTAATCAAGGACATGTACGATGGAGCTAAGTCCAGGGTCAGGACAGTGGGCGGCGACTCAGACCATTTTTCGGTGGTTATGGGGCTCCGTCGAGGATCCGCGCTTAGCCCCCTCTTGTTTGCCTTGGTGATGGATGCTTTGACACGGCATATTCAAGGGGATGTACCTTGGTGTATGCTATTTGCTGATGACATAGTCCTGGTAGACGAGACGAGGGTCGGTGTTAACGAGAGGCTAGAGGTATGGAGACAGACTCTCGAGTCTAAGGGGTTCAAACTAAGCAGGTCTAAGACAGAATATCTAAAGTGCAAGTTTAGCGCTGAGTCGAGCGAAGTGGGAGGGAGCGTGATGATTGGATCTCAAGCCATAGCCAAGAAGGATAGTTTCAGATACCTTGGATCGGTGAACCAGGGGGACGGGGAGATAGACGGGGATGTCACTCACCGTATAGCGGCGGGGTGGTCGAAGTGGAGGCTTGCATCGGGAGTCTTGTGTGATAAGAAAGTGCCACAGAAACTCAAGGGGAAGTTTTATAGAGCCGTGGTTAGATCTGCCATGTTGTATGGGATGGAGTGCTGGCCGGTGAAGGAATCTCATGTTCAGAGGATGATGGTTGCGGAGATGAGGATGCTTAGGTGGATGTGCGGGCTCACCGGGTTAGATAAGATTAGGAACGAAGTTATTCGGGAGAAGGTGGGGGTGGCCCCAATGGATGAGAAGATGCGAGAGGCGAGGCTTCGGTGGTTCGGGCACGTGCGGAGGAGAAGCCCCGATGCCCCGGTGAGGAGTTGTGAGCGGCTTGCGGTGGTCGGTGTGAGGCGAGGCAGAGGGAGGCCTAAGAGATACTGGGGAGAGGTAATTAGACAGGACATGGCCAGGATGCGGATTTCCGAGGACACGACCCTTGATAGGAAAGTCTGGAGGTCTAGTATCAGGGTTGTATGATAGGGGCTTCTAGATTTTTCGTACTCCTTTCCTGGGGTGGGTGAGGCGTGGTAGGGCCGCCCATAGATGATTAGTTTGTGTTCTCTTGTGGTAGTCATTTCTGGTAGTTACTGTTTTAATATCATTGCATGCTTGCTTATTTATGGTATTTATGTCTCTTATGTTTAAATAATTTTTATGCAATGTATGTTGGAGTAACTAATGCGGTTTTTGTTTTTATTTTTGTTTTTGTTTGCCTTTCTTTTCCCTGCGCCGAGGTCGATTGGAAACAGCCTCTCTGCCTTCGGGTAGAGGTAAGGCCTGTCTACATATTACTCTCCCCAGACCCCACCTTGTGGGATATACTGGGTTGTTGTTATTGTTGTTGTTGTTGTTGTCATATGAATCTTTTGTCTCCGACAATTGGGGATCCCATTTCCGTACCAACGCAAGATATGCTTATTGGACTTTATGTATTAACGAGCGGAAATCAAAATATGTTGATACTACATGTTGGTGCATTGGTAGAACTGCTATGGTGACATAACTCAACCTATCATCGGAGCATGGATTGTAGGTCTAATAGCCTCTTTGGCCAAGCTTCCAAAATCTGTTCATTTTGAGTAATATATATAATTTTTTTAATTTTTTTTTTAGAAAAAGTACTTGAGAAGGCTAGTCAATTTGAAAAATACTTTTGTGTAGTAATTAGTGTTTTGCCAAGCGTTTGAAATTGTTTCTAACTGTATTTTTTTCAAAAATACTTTTTAGAAAAGTGCTTCTAAGGAGAAGCTACTTTTTCCTACTTTTCAAAACTCTTGCTGCTTCTATTGAAAAATAATTTTTTCTTCAAAAAGCTTGGCCAAACATCTTAAGTTCGAAAAAATATTTTTGACAAAAAGAAAAAAAAAACACTTTTAGTTAAGAAAAAAGCTTGGCTAAACAGTCTACAACCCGTTAGGCGTGGTGCATCAATCCCCCATCTTACACGGTATAAATAAAACTGCCAACGGAACATACTCTACCGTATTTGGAGAGTAAATTGTATGTCTAACCTGCCTTGTGTGAAGTGCACCAGTCTTTGACTAAGTAATAAAGTATGCTTAATAGCTAAACAAGTATCACAAAGTAATAAAATATCTGTTGGAAGCTAACTACGTAACAAATTATGCTAAACAACTAACAAATGTCTGAAACATGTCAAGAAACTACTAGAAGTATCAAATAATGAGAAAACACATGCTAGGACCCTCACTGTCTTTTAAACTAGCCAACCTAGCTAGCTCATGCTTTCCCACACACATGAGCTATATAGTTTAATTATACATACAAGTAACACATATATCTTGCTTTTAAGGAAAAGCAATAGCAAACTAAGAGTTAAAGTCTCACTAGCCTTATAGATCCAACCTTTACTTGAAACCTTCACTTGAATCGTCAAATCCACTCAAACAATCTTTAATGGCCTAAATCTATTCAAAAATATGTATAATGGGTCCAAATTAGTTTATGAGCGCTAGGGGTGTACATGGACCGGGTTAATTTGGTTTTTATCAAAATTAAATCAAATCAATTATATCGGTTTGGATTGGTTCGATTTTATCGGATTTTTTGGGTTTTCGGATTTTTTTGTTACATAAATATTATTTCAATCTTGCGTTATTAAAATTATAGATAAAGCTTTGATAAGTGAATATATATTTCGTATATATGGAAAAAATTGACAAACATATGATATATTAAAATATTCTAATGGTAGGATTTTTTTAGTAACATATTATAGTTATTTTCTTAGTTATCTAACAATAATTTTTCATTAATTTACGCTTTCAAAGTTAAAACATAAGAGGATTCCAAATATTTCTACATTTTCTAAAGTAAAATCACTACGAAGTCTTAAAAATATAAATAAAATTTATATATTTATATGTCGGTTTGGTTCAGATTTTTTACTCAATACCAAACCAAGTCAAATCAAACCTAGTCGGGTTTTTTAATCGGTTTGGTTTAATTTTTCGATTTGGTGCGGTTTTCCGGTTCGGTTTGAACACTCCTAATGAACGCTAGCACTATCATTTCAAAAAGCTTCAATAATAAATCCAACTCTTGTACAATTAGAAAGTTGATCCTCAGGTCAACGGGTCAAAATTCTAAATAAACTTCATAATCGGGTGGCCCATAAAAGGATTTCAAATCTATACTATTTCAAAACAAGTCCAATTACATTTTTAAATCTCTATTTAGCCGTGTTTCTAGGTTACTTATAAAGTATCACCAATATTCGACTTTAATTCATGCTTCTAAGGTAATCAATAATAGAATCATGATATAATCGTAAATTCAAGTTAGAATTACTTAACTCGACGCCTTGGATTTCAATCTTGCTCTAAAATTCTCAAAATCGAGCTCCCATGTCTCCACGATGATAGAAAATGAATCAAAAATTACGAAATGAAGCTATTTATATAAAACTTGAAAATTTGTCTATAGGGAGTTTGTTATGCGTGACACCCCCATGTCCTCTCAGGCATTAAATTTATTCTTGACTTTAAAAGAGTATATTTCTCAATCAATACGAATTTTCTTTGAGTAACAATTGTACGGGGACTTACATACATCACATTCACGCGAAGCATAAACTCTGACTCTTCCCAAAACCTGAACATGAATCGATAAGACCAAATTTAGCACACATTCCTCAAATCCTTTGCTCAAATTACCATTAATGTTTTCTTTCCTTTGTTATAATAACCCACAATACAACGATAACCAAAAACCGCACAAGTAGACAACCACGCAATCCAATCATAGATGGTGGGGATCGCTCACTTAGCTTGAAGCTACAATTACATAACCCTTGTACCCATCAAGATTCCTTCTTCCCATTGACATCAACTGAAACGCCAATGATACATTCCAAACTCGAAGTCATGTTGCATCCAAATAAAATCCTTGGACCTAGTCATTGCACACCATGATTCCCAAATTGCTCTAAACTTTCATCAAGGCGTGTGGCTATCCTACCACATAACCTATATGCTACTCCGCCACTCACCCACTTCGGTTAAACACTCTTGTTTAAACAAAATATCAACCTCTGCTTTCCATACTTGACATACTGGCGATTCAATCACCCCGAGACACCTTCTTCCACGTCCTTCCTCATCTTTCGCTGCCCAAATACTACCTCAAAGAAAAATCCACCACGATAGCACCTGATTTGATAAATTACTACCAACTCTAAGCCTCTTCGTAGATCATTTTTCCTGAGCCAACAACATTAGAAATGCCATTCGATTCTGAAGCCAACATATACCTGCCATATCTGACAACCGCTTCTTAGAAATTATTTCACCACATCCTGCTCCGAAAGCAAGTCAAAGAAAATCATAACACCGGAAAACCTAATTGCGTTCAACAAATACGATGACACTATATCACATTTGAGAATTCCACCACGCCCGAAATACCAAGTCTTGCTATTCATCAACCAAAGCCTAAGTATTCATAGTCGAATTGCCTTCCCCCACCGGAAATAAAATGTTGAACCTCTTATCATGTACCGAGAATAAAAAATCTCCTTACAAGTCATCTATTATATCGGCACATAAATGAGCACCCCAACATTACATCAATATTGTGGGATAACAACTCATGAACATCACAACAACCTGTGCATAGCCTCAAAACCATTAGAAATACAGCTATTGGGCTGATATAATAGAACATTCTTCCGCAAGAAGATGATAATAACGTGCACGAATGCGCAAAGAGAAACATCCTGCTCCACGTCTATAGTACCATTACAATTTCTCGATTCTCAATTGTAACAAGCCCTTCATGCCACATTAGATTGATTAAGAGGGAAATAAAGGCATAAGCCTCAAATGAATTAAAGAGCATGAAGGTAAGTGCTCCAAACAGCCTTGTAGCCTCTCGAATATACAAATGTCTCTGCACTGATCCGCAAGACTCTAATAGACTTGCTCATGACTCGTGAGACCTAAATGAACCTAAGGCTAATTACATCAAGTAGCCACTACCCAAAATCCACTAAAGGTCGTGATAGGACCCAGCACCGCCGTCAAGCAAACCAATAATGAATGATTAACTTAATTACTCATTTTAGTATTTTGAAATCATAATTTTCATCAATTAAATAGTAATAAATAGAATTTACAAAGTAAATGACAATATTTTCACAACTGCAATAATGAACAACCCGTAAGCACCCCCAAAATTTGGTGTCACAAGTGCATGAGTATCAAATAGAAAATATAATAAAATACAATATCTTTCTTGAATACAAATTAGACAAGAGATAATAAATAACTCTGATGGAGACTATGCAGGCTACAAATCGTAACATGAAATGCATCTCATGATAAGTCTCCGAAATCACCCGTGTCTCTTCGCCCAAAAGACCACCAGACATAAATGTACCTGCACAAAAATATGCAGCAAGTGTAGCATGAGTGTGTAAATCAAGGCGTACCAAGTAAGTATCTAGCCTAACCCCAGAGAAGTAGCGACGAGGAGTCGATAACGACACTTACTAGTGATCTAATAAGACACTTACAATAAGAAGAAAACATATATGAGATAGAGTAAAGAAACAAAATATACAAGTATAAATACACGATACAATGCTCCTCTCTATAATAAACTCAAGCACTCAGTTAGCAATTACTTCCTCAACCGGGCTATATATGCACTGATGCATTGACTTCTTGTCAAATACTACGCACCATTCCATGAGGGTATTTTATAGAAATGCTGAGGCGTACGACCTGATCCCATCATAATCTGTGCACTGCTGAGGATCGAATGGCACAAACCATAAATGCATCTATTATACTACCAAGGTAAATGGTCTACTCCCATGAGAGTGTAGTACATAATCACACCAAGGTGAACAACCCAATCCCGTCAGAATAATAAGCTTTAATGGGTCCTTGAACCCACTCACAAATAAACGTGTAAGTTATAATTTTTAAGGAAAAGCTTTCAATGACTAAACATAGCACGTGAGAAATCCGTAATAGGAACACAGTTATTCCGCGGCTAATCATGAAACTCGTTAAATCCCTACAATAGAAATTCTATCACTCTACGCAACTCTAGTGTCAAGTTGTAACAAAAAATAAAGGCATCTAATAGGCAAGGGATAACTCAAATAGTTCTCATATAGCATGGCAGGAGCCTAGACTACCCATACATAACATGAATCTATCTACGTAAGGACGCTCGTCACCTTGTGTCTACGTAGCCCATGCTCGAAAAGTTAATAAAGTCAACCTGGCCCATATGCCCGAATTATGAAAATTATTTACATCAAATATTACACATAACTCATATGGTATATATCTGGAAAATCATTCAATTTCATCCATGAATCGACCCACAAATCAAATGTTTACCACTTCTCACCTTTGGAGCTCAAAATTCCAATTTTTACAATTCAAATACGGACAAAAATAATAACCAACATAAATAATTATGGAGAAACATAAAAATAAAGGTGATATAATTACCCCATTTTTGATACGAGAACAACACCGCAAAAATCACCTCAAACAGAGCTCTACAACTCAAGATATACCCAAAATACTAAATTCTCGATTTAAAACACTGCCCGACCGATTTCTCTTCTTCGCGTTCGCGAAGAGCAATTCTTCGCGTTGACCGGTCAACCCAAATTTTCTTTTTCACGTTCGTGGGACCTCCCTCCATTCGCGAAGAACAAAGTCCACACTAGAAACCAATAATTTTTTCGGACACAGAAATTGGCATAACTCTCTCATACGACATCAGAATTCAATAATTATTGTTTATATGACTCCATAATTGCGATACAAATCTAATGGTTCAATACAATCACAAATCAAATGTCATTTTGTCAATATGGTACCCTTTATGTTCAAAGAAAAGACGTTGAAACATCAAGTAAGAGCGCGATACAACCTAAACACACCCGAGGCCCTCGACACCATGTCCAATCACACTGACCCGCTCCATAATATAATACGGACATGCTAGAGACCTCAAATCATAGCAAATAACATCAAAACTATGAATGGCGCATGATCAAGCATATTGAACTATTGAACTTCTAACTTCCACATCTGATGCTAAAACCTATCAAATCACGTCTAATTGACCTCCAATTTTGTACACAAATTACATTTGACATTACGAACCTACTCCAACTTCTGGAATCAGAATCCGAACCCGATATCATGAAGCTACCGTGGTCAAACTTCTCAAAACTCCTTCTAATTTCCAACTTTCGCCAAATGATCCCGAAATGACCTACGGACCTCCAAATCCACATCCGGGCGTGCTCCTAAGAGCAGAATCACCATACAGATCTAACCCTAGGCATGATATCCCCAAAAAAATATCGATAATGTTAAAATACACTCCAACCCAAATTTATAAAATTATTCCAAAATGCCAACTTTCCAAATAGGCACAGAAACTCTCTTAGGTCATTCAAAACCTAATCCGGACATACGCACTAGTCCAAAATCGTCATACAAACCTGTTGAACCTTCAAAACTCGATTCCGAGCTTCTTTACTGAAAATTCAAACCCTAGTTAATTGCTCTAACTTAAAGCTTCTGAAATTAGAATTTTCCTACCGAATCAACTCCGAACTTCCGGAATGCAATTTCGATCACACGTACAAGTCATAATACCTAAAGTTAAACTACTCAAGGATTGAAACTAGTGAACAATACGCTTGAGCTCAAAACGATCGGTCGGGTCATTATAATATTATTGACTTACTTGGAGTGAGATTGCTACAGTTTTATTCGCAAGTGTCACCAATGTGCTGGATTCATGGTGACCTCATTCATTGGCCTCTGTTGAAATTACTTCCCATGTCCTCTCCTTGGCCTTTTATTTCTTGAGGGATGGATGTTATTGGGCCTATAGAGCCGAAGGCTTTAAATTGACATAGATTCATTTTGGTGTCCATTGATTACTTTACCAAGTGGGTGGAGACCATAACTTTCAAAGTAGTCACCAAGAAAGTAGTGGTAGACTTTGTTCATTCGAGTATTTATCCCTTTTAACTCCTGTATTTATCCCTTTTAAATAACAATGATAGTAACTTGGGCTAATTTTAATATTTAAGCATGTCCGATTTAATTTTTAGCCGGGCAAAAGTAAGAGTTCGTATGTTATAATTAAGTGTCAAGCATTAACTCTGTTATAATTTGTATATATAATTCCTTAATTAGGATGTTATAAATGCCAAATACTATACATTCACGTTTAGATCTGTTTTAGACATTATAGCTTATTTTTTATTGTGCCTGCAAATAACTTTAATTAGTAGAAAGGGTTATGTATATCATTTAAATAAGCATGAGAAAATATTGTCCGTGTAATTGTGTACTGCCTATGGTGGCCCTTCATGCAGCATAGAATTCGTACGTTCAACTTTATGAAATTTAAGCCAAAACTATATTGGGGTAAACTCATCTGGCACCAATACTATCTTTTTGTCCAGCAGCATTTGTTTCTCCAAAATATCCAAAAATAGCAGGAGGTGTCTGACTTCATTCCTACCAATGAAATAGATGATTTGGCACATCAATTGAAAATGAATGGGAGACGGTGATTCTTTTTAAGCTAAAAAGTGAAATTTATTCATTAATTGAGTTGAAATCGTTTGAGCAGTTGGAAAGTGGAGTTTTGCTTCATTATATTTCAGCTATTCTAATTAATACTTTATTATATATTTATTTATTATTATATTTTTTTCTTTGTGGTATTGACTATTTAATTTCTAACAATATTGAGTTAGTTTTTTCATAGTATTCATTAGCCTTATTTAATAAGGTAACAACAGAGCTTTTACAAAGGCTGGTAATTGGACATTAGAATTGATTGTAGTAGGCCAGTGATTCTCGGTAACTTGAGTGGGCTGTAGAATGTTTTTTTTCTTATAGGAAATTTTACCACCTATAGAATAGGTTAATACCCTATTTATAACATATAAATACCTTTTTAAAATTTTACATAATATAATAACCTTTTTTATTTTGTAGCAAAAAATTTAAAATTAATACTTTCATATATTTAAGCCTTATTATATGGTACAAAATATTTTTCTCTCACTAATTTATAGTATAACTCCCTTTTTTTATGAAATGACGCCGCTTAATAAAGCTTAATACACCTAAATACAGATTTACCTTCCCATGATTTGCGCTGAAACGTTACTTTTTTCCCGCTTAATACAGTTTAATACACCTAAATACAGATCATGATTTACAGGAATCCCTGTTTGTACGGCGTCATTTCATGTTGTATTATTGAGTACAATTCGTTTAATACACTATATACATCATAAAATAACGTAAAACATATCTTTATCACGTAATATAGGAAAGGGTTTCTATTTATTGCTAATTAGGTCTTAATGAATGCCTTTTGTGAAAAATTCTCTTATATATATATATATATATATATATATATATATATATATATATATCAAGAAACGAAAAAAGAAAAGTAAAAAGAAGTTTGAACCAAAAGCTGAATTTTGCTAGACCCTTTTCTAATAAACTAATAAAGCAAATTCATTGTCATCATTTTTTTATAGAGATTTTTATATGCTTGGTCCTTTTTAAGAACTATTTTCATAAATAATAGTAAGCTTTGTTTATTTTAAAAAGAGCACAACTTTTTACTTTTTACTTTTCTAGCACTTTCATATTAATAACTCCATTAACTAAGGAATTGCTCTACATTAACTTTTTACTACATTTTCTTTTTGCTCACTTTTCCATAATTTCTTTTTTCTCTCATAAATAACACTTACTCAAATATATCAAAGATTCAAGCAGAATATCTCAAAAGTAATTCCCTCTATACAATGAGAATTTCAATATTTTTTTTCTTTTTTGAGTTTTAAACCCTTTTCTGTATAAAGGATCGACCCAGTTCAATACCCACTTCGTGGGTGTCTGTATAATTTTGCTTTAACTCAAAATATACCTTTAATATATTTCAAGTATATTATATTTTGATAATTTAAAATGTAAATATTCATCATATATATATATATATATTAGTGTAAATATATATATATATATATATATATATATATATATATATATATATATATATATATATATATATATATATATATATATATACACACACACACACACACACACACACATCATAATTCATTATTATATTGATATTATTCAAAGTATATTCCTAGCATATACCTTACATACAATTTAATCTAAACTATTAACATGCCACTAATATGTATATAGAAGAAATATGTCAGACATACCTTTTGTATACGGATAATTTGTACAAATATGCATGTTATATTAGTGTAAAATATAAATGGCATATTGATAATATCTATTTAAAGATAAGTAAGCGTATAAATAACATATGCATATATACATGATTTTTCCTAAAAAAATCACATGATTTAAAATATACCACAAACTTACATTATATTTTTTTAACAAAATATATGTATTTTATTTAATTGGAATATACAGATATATAATTTTTCAAGGATTAAGTTGAATAAAAAGGTTCATGTATAAAAAGAAAAATATTTGTTATGGAATGGATCAACGATACTTATTTAATATAAAGACGTATATAAAACATAAGTATATATACATGAATTTTACTATTATATAGAAAAGAAGAAGTTGGTCGACCACCAAGGGTATATTTGTCATTATACCCTCTTATCTTATTGTTTTAATATTATTTTATCTATACACTATTCTAGACTTTTCATCTACTACAGTTCACTTTTTGTCATTATACCCTCTCATCTTATTATTTTAAAATTATTTTATCTACATTATTCTAGATTTTTCCCTAAAACCTTGCTTCCCATCAAAAGACCCATGCTTTTCACTTATTTTCATCTACTGCCGTTCTCTTCCATCTCCATTACTTATCTGTAAGTCACCACTTTCATCTCCTTCACTTTAATTTTCATCTGTTCTTGATAATTTTTTTTTCCATCTCCTTACCATCTATCTGAACTGGTTAATTTTATTTATTAAAATTTGCCTAACTAATTTGAGTAAATGCCTATTACTTTGCTTTTTTAAATATTTTCTATCCTCTCTTCAGTTTGTAGCTACTTTGGTCAATTCATTAATTTATTTTTATTGTTGTTTTTGATGAATAAATAATTTACTCATTTTATTCATTTCAGGTCATCTCATCGTACTTTAACTATTTTCTACTAAAAGGTAATCTATTCTATTCAAAATCAAATATAAAATTTATATCATTATCTGAGTTGCTTTTGTTTGTGATATATGTGAGTATGACTAAACTTACATTACTCATAAGCACATCATTATATGCAGCTAAAATTTTAGTGTTTTCCTTTTTAAATCCTTAGTAATAAGAAAAATTTCTTGGCAATAGATAAACTGCCTTAATGGCAAATAGAAACCATGAAAATGCCAAATCACATGCTGACAAAAGGGTATGCGAATTATATAGACTGATGCCGCCTGATAAAAAAGAGGAACTTTTGGCACGACGACGTTCAAACAGAGCTGAATTTTAAAGATAATAGTAGTTTTGCAACATCTATTATTTCTGACAAACCTGCCGAGAAAATGTTATGCCTCAGCTCAGAAGAAATTTATGACATCTATCATGTCAAGGTACATATTTCATATTACTATTAGCTTCAAAAATATGCGAATGGCAAAATGACCCTCTTTTGATGCGTAACTAATCAACTTCATCCTCCCAGAAACAAATTTTACCTCTTGCGGATGTGCAGAAACAGTTGAGTGGAAAGATATTCAAAATTTAAATGAAAAATTATTTACAAAATATCATGACACAATGCAAAAGTTGTCCATTTTATCTTACATGAATAAAGAAAATGAGATCCGCCAAGAGTTTCCACCAAGCACGATGGATGTTGCCAAGGGGAATAAACGCAAAATTGAACGCCTTGGCTTGGAGGAAAAAGAAGCTCAAGAGACAACTAACAAAGACAATGCTTCCTACTACAAGCGGGGCTTGGAAATAAGGACTCCTCCTTTGAAAAAGTAATTGTAAGATATTTGAACTTTTTAAATAAGTTGTTGTTCTTCCATCTGATCATATAACTAATTTTAAGATGTAATTAATATAGTAGTTCTAAAAAATATAGATCAATAGATGTGTAGTTCGTACGTATTACTTAATTAACTCATTCTTTATGTGAACTACACTTGGGTTTCCTTGAAATCTTAGACGAATTTGTTCTGCTTCTGATTTGACTTTAAAACCAAAGATAGAGTGAGAAGTAATCTAATTATTAACTTTGTTCCAATGTTTGAAGTCTTGCTTCTGTTTCTAGCCTTATCTTTAAGAGAAAAATGTTTCTGATTCCTTTTAAGATTTGAAAGAGTTTCCTTTGAAATTGAGAGAAAACGTTTCCTGTTCTTCTTAAGAATTGAAAGAATACCATTGAATTCCTTAGATTCATATTGATTTGTACCGACATTTAGATTAGTCATCACTTTTAATTATGCCTAGGTTGCCACCTAGGCATAAGTGACTTGTTAAAACATGTAAGATAAAGCAGAAAATAATTTATGTTCAACATATGAAGCTGACTATGATACCAGCACAGATATCTCATACTTCCCATACAGACACATACTCACTAAAAAAAGTCTGTTGAGTTCTAATAAAATTTAGTCTTTAACCCAAAGCACACAGACACATGCTCAACACAAGATGACAAGAGATACTACTAAGCTGCAACAATAGAAAAGGTTAAAACATGTTATTACACTGATAGGATATTATATGAGGTACCATCACTTTCTTACTTCAGAGAAGCCTCGCCTCATTTATTCCACTGGGACTCTTCTTCGGGATCTCCTAGAAGAATCTTCCCCTGATACACCAGTTTGTTCCACCGGTCTTTCATTTCCATAGTACTCCAAAGCTGGAAGTGACCAACCACCCAAACCCATAGAATTCGCAAACTCATCCCACAAGCTGCTAATCGATCCTACACATGTTTAATAGACTGTCAAAACTACTTCTGCAACATAATTAGTGCAAAGTTGCCTCTGGTTCGCAGAAGACATCTCTGTCGTCCTTAAATAGTAGCATTCTTGTGTCGACTTTGTAGAGTACATTATAACGTATAATGCTTGACTTCTGAGTCGAAACCATACATCACAAGCATAATACACTTTACAGGATGCCCAGAAGTAAACAAAATGTCCATGTTCAAATCTATGAATACAGCAGACATGGGAGTTATATAATTGTCTTAGCATTAAAGATATACAAGTGTTAACATTGGTGTAACTTCAAGATTTTAGAATTCTTAGCTGAATCACAAAGTAACGGTCTTGATTTTGATTTGGAACTTTCATGTTAAATATGGTCTTCTTGCACTGAACTTTAGTGGCTAGATAGATTTTTAACTTAAACTAAAATCATATTGGAAGAAATATCACATGTTATTGCCCTAAAATATTTAATAAGGTACACGAGTAAGTAGAACAAGGGGATAGAAAAGGGTAATGTTTTTCTAATGGTGGCTTCATAGATGTGAATACTGTGTCAATTCAAATGCATCTCTTTTTGTTGATATATAAATAACAATATATTTATATATGTATATTTAGTATTCTCATGGATGTGACTCATCTTATCAATTTTTGTATTTCGGTTTGTTTTATTTCTATAATAATGTGCAATTCCATGTTGGGACTTTATGATTGTAGTTAATTTTGGTTACTGTTGAAAAGTGAAGTAGGTTCTAGCTACACCATGGTATTAGGGTTGTGTCCAAGTGTTTAATTTAAATGTGCTTTCAACTAATTCCTTTTTTTTTAAAGCAGTTATTTAAATATTTTCTTATGTGCTTTGGTGTGAAATGCGTCCAAATAGTGGGAATGGATATAGAGTATTCATATTAAGTGTTGTATTTGATACTGAAATCGGCCAGTTTTAGTTCTCTCCCAAAATTATCCTCCTTGTTATCTTCTCTATTCTCACCTTGCTTTGTTGTGATACTCTCTCTGCATGTGTATTGTTTTGAGGTGAAAAGTGTATGTAAATTGATGAACAAAATAGTGACTGAGGGTTTAATTTGGGGCTTCAATGTGAGGATGATTCAGGTGAAAAAATAACATTTCTTGTTATTTTGTACAAGAAATGTTAGAAGTGTTTTATAGTGAATGTACACTTCTATAGTGAATGTACACCAACATATTTTAGAATAGTATTTTGTAATATATGATAAGCAAATCATGTTTGGGTAATTTTTTCAAAAAGTACTTTTGAGTATGAATGATACAAAATAACAGTAAATATTTAAATTATTATCAGTATTATTTGTTATAGAGAATTGAATTTAAAAAAAATAAAGTAAAATATCTATTAAAGGTTCTAATCAATAGAAAATATGGTTATCCAACAAAATAATATTAGGTATTATGAAATTACTTATTGTTTGCGTGATAGTTCAAACATATCAATATGCGTTATACATTATAAATCAAAACAAATTAATCACAAATAACAATTTCATATTTAATTGTATTGGGCCCGTGCTATGCACGGGCAGAAGCCATCTAGTTTCTACAAATATATGATTTATAATGTATATATTCTACCAACATACATTATAAATTTTACATAAAATATATGTATTTTATTTCATCAATATAAAGATGTATAACTTGCTAGATTACATTATATAAAAAGGTCCATGTATGGAAAGAAAAAAAATCTGTTACGGAATGGCTTGGTTTCTACGAAACCATAAAACATATTGTGGAATGGAGAAAAATAATAGAAAAAAATATTAAATAGTAGGACTACCTTTTTAAATAACTTGATTCTTACTGATTTGATTTAAATTAAATCTGCTATATATATATAAATATTTTAATACCATATTTGTTATTATTAATTAGTGCTAATCTTGTATATTATTTTTAAGGGATAATTTCACATAAATACAACTCACATATTTGACTTGCATCATAATAGCCCAGTCATAACTTTACAAATCTATAGCCCAAAAATAATTGGCTAATATTTGAAAAAAAGTGTATTTTCTAACTTTTTTTACTCGGCAACGGAGTTTAATCATGACAATTATAGGGATTTAGATGAAGACATGAGATTTTCTAATTCTTCTGTCATATAATTTTGATATTTCTCTCCCAATTTATCTTTGCTGCTGCAAGCTGTCCCCCAATTTTTTACTGATTTTACTTATATGGTAAAATTTAAAAACAAATGCTGCAAGTTCATGATGTGACGGAGAATCAACAAAAAAAGTAGATTTATACATGAATTACTCCAGAAAAAGGAAGAAACACATGAAACAAAATTAATTTGATTATACATATGCAGTACTTGTATAATAATGTATAACTATGTATAAACTTGTATATGGAATCTATAATAATGTATATCAAAAGAATAAGAGAAATAGAAGAAGAAGATAAGTGATGTTATGAAAATATATACACATTTATATATAATTATATATATTTATACATAATTATACACATTTATACACACTTATACATTAATGTATAAGTGCGCATAAATAGTTGTTATACGTATGTTCAATATTACACCTCTATTTCAGTATCAAAATATCAAAAGAGAGTTTTTCAGAGGAGGTTAGATCAGAAAATTAAAGAGGAGAGAAGATGGAGATGAAATTGTTTTATACAAGAAGATAAAACTGGAACATCATCTCAAGAACTTGAAATTGTCTAAATACAACACAAAACCTCTTTTTTATTCTCCGATGACTTCACTCACTTCATCATCGACCTATTTACCTTGAAAGTTGAAGGAAAAAAATGGAGGATATCTGCAAGTCTTCAACCTCTTTCCAACAATTTGAGAAGAAACAAAAAATTATTAATAGAGGATAAACACATTTTGTCTTAATAAAACTCACTTTGCACAAAAAAAAAAGAGTACTCCAAATAGAAATAGCAATTTAGTCTGCTTGAGGAGATGTTTAATACAATAATGGAAAAAGCCTTCCTGTTAGGTTGAATGAGAGAATGACTGCTGAAGTTAAAAGAGGAAAAAACATATAAATTTTGGTGAAAAGTTGAAGAAAGAACAAAGAAGAATAAAGGAGGCTGTTACTAGGTTAAATAATGAAAATGAGCTATGTATTATCTACAAAATAGACTATACCGGGTAAAATTTTAAAATATGAGCTATTTTATGTTCTACAAATGGGTCGACTGGACATAGGATGTAATTTTGTATATTTTTAATAGTATGCTATATAAATGAAAGTAGCCCCTCCCATTTTTAGAATGATTTCAGCAGGCCCGTTTTTATTTAACAACAAAGCAGACCATTATCTAAATTGATAGAAGTTGGTCCAACTTTTTAATACCATGGTTGTCCAGTATTAATCTTACAAGTTTTCCTCTATATTAAGATCCCAAAAGATTAGCTTTCTTCTTATTATATAACTTAACCGCTTCTAATAAAATAATTAAGTGCTAGGCAACTTTAGGCGCCTCCCAAATATTGACCATGTGTTCATACACAGTCCTTGGTCCATGTTAATTAATAAAAAATGGTCACATGTGCATTCTCGCTCCTTAACTTTATAATAATAATAATAATAATAATAATAATAATAATAATAATTTATGTTTGATGTGCTTGCATGCTCCTAGTTTAACAAAATTAATAAAATTCGTTAATTATCAACCGGCGATAGACAATTGTAATTTAAGGTAAATAAGAGTTTTATCCAAAATAATATAAGTCAAATCTAGTCAATAAAACGACCGTATTATAACCACGAGGTTTAGGAATGCCTTATACCTTTTTTCTGATCAAAATATTCTCTACCCAGATTTTATTTTTCGCATGACAATAATAATAGAGTCAAACATTCCTTTGACTAAATATTCAAATAAAAGTTGACTTAAAACACGAAATATTCAATTCCCTATAACAACTTCGTAAATAAAATAATGGAAATTTTACCACCTATAGAATACGTTAGTACCCTATTTATAACATATAAATAAATTTTAAGATTTTACATAATATAATAACCTTTTTTATTTTGTAGAAAAAAATTTAAATTTAATACTTTCCTATATTTAAGCCTTATTAAATGGTACAAAATATTTTTCTCTCACCAATTTATGGTATAACTCTCGTTTTTTGTGAAATGACGCCGCTTAATACAGCTTAATACACCTAAATACAGATTTACCTTCCCATGATTTGTGCTGAAACGTTACTTTTTTTCCGCTTAATACAACTTAATACACCTTAATACATATCATGATTTACATGAATCCCTGTTTGTGCGACGTCATTTCATGTTGTATTATTGAATACAATTCGTTTAATACATTATATACATCATAAAATAACGTAAAACATATCTATATCACGTAATATAGAAAAGAGTTTCCGTTTATTACTAATTAGATCTTAATGAATACTAATTTTATGAAAAATTCTCTAAAATAATCCATACTCAAGTTTGCCACTTAAAAAAACAGTTTAACTCATAACAATCCTACCATATATCTTTTGGGGTAAAAGAAGGGGTGTGACTTTTATGATATTTACATCCAGCACAAATTAATAAGAATTGATTCGCTTGACGGTCCCGATCACATCCAACCCCAATTTAGGTGCGTGATCAGTAACCACGATAATTTTAGTATAATTTGCTGTAAGTTGTACGTATAAATAGGGTTTTCCCCATTTCTACACCTTTCAATGCATTAACTAACCTGTTATACCTTTTCCCCTTTTAACAGGGTCAATACACATGAAACCTAACCTAACTCGCCACCTTTTGTTTTTTTCAAGCTCAACCACTCTAACTTTCCAAAATCATACGAAACTTTTTCAACTCACCTCTCACTTTCAACCATCTAAGCTCTAAATCAATTTCACCTTATCGTTAAGGACCACTAGTAGTTTTGTTATGCTCGTCCTTTTGTTAGAATTTATATACATAAAGAAAGAAAGAGACAGTCCAGTTGTGGATGAGGGTATGTTTCATCTTTTTCTTGATTGTTCCCTCTTGATATAGCACATCAAAAGCTCTTTCTTTTTTCTTTTTTTTTTCTTTTCTTTTTTTGGCAAAGCATATCCAAATCTCTAAGTATGCTTGCTACGTACTGTGCACCTTTCTAGTACCTTTACTTGTCCTATTGATTTATTTTTAATTTTTGTATTAGAAGACAACTAGTTTTCGCCATTTTCATGTGTCATCTCAATGTCCATTTCTTGCAGCCAATTAAGCCAATATTTCTTAGGTGATAGTTGTCATATTTGAAAATTAGTATTCTCTTCTTTCTTGATTGCCTACTTTCTCGGTGAAAAGTTCAAGTAAGATTGACTTACGTCCATGATATCAAACTCATGATTGTACTATTATTTCTCGTGGCTACTCTATGGAAAGATATTTTTATACATTCATTTGGGTGGTTAAGTGCAGTTAAACTAGGACTCAGATTACGAGGTTAGATGTAGAGTTTGAACGGTATGCTTCATCATTTTTTTTTTCTCGTTTAGTAAAAATAGGACACCGTAGATGTTTTTGCTTATCTTAAGGAAGATGTTAGGATTGGGAATCCGGATAGTGCGAAATTTAGCCACATAATGTTATAATGACAATAACAAATTAAAGATAATGCAAGTTGATATTAATGGTAATTAAAGCAGATAAAGAAGGCACAAAATTTAACGTGGTTCGGTCAAGGTGACCTATGTCCACAAACAGGAAGGAGTAATTTTATTATAACAATCGGCACACAAAAGAGAGTACAAAGTTAGAGATGAAACACTAATTATCCCAAAATATATCCCGAGAAAATAACCTCGCAATAATCACTCACAAGGAAGAGGTTCACTCAAAGCGTTTCCCAACACTAACTCTATGGAATACAATAAAACTCTCTATTACAAGAATACTCAAAGTGAGTTTCTAATCAAAACATGGGATGATTCAAATGAAGTAAGATGACCTATATTTATAGGGCAAAGTTCTTGGTCCCCAAGTAAAGAAAAAAGAATAAAAAAAAATACTTTTATGCTTAGGCTCCAAGCTAGAATTCTTTGGTTCCAAGATTGAATACTTTGGCTCCAAGATCAGTCATGAACAAAACAGGAGAGAAATTTAAAAATGGTTACATTTTCCCCTGTACTAATTGAAATTAAGTAATTTGTGTCTTCTATTAAATGTTTAGTCGGATATTATCCTCGTAGTTAGGCAAAAGTCTTGTTTTTGCCCTTGAGTTAACTCCTAATGGAACTCCAACTTGAAAGTAATTTTAGACCATAATCAAAGTTGAGGGTAAATTAAGACCCTATTTCTCAAAATATTTGGACATTATGCAGTCCACCTATGGAGCTCAATGATGGCAAGGATAACGAAGACAAAAACATTAACAGAAGAAAAATTGCTCATTTTCTAATAGTAAGGAGCAAATTTAGAGCCTTCCCCTAGAAACTTTGGAAAACATAGCCCCCAATATTTCAGAAAAGTTCAAACACCTTAAAAGATTTCAATTTCCTTTATGAGTTATGACTGAAAATTTCTTATGAATTAACAAATAAACAGAAATTATAAATTTAGCATGAAGGACGGAAGGGAAGATAAGGTGGCCAACAGCGTCTTTGTGGATTAATAAACCTAATAATAAACAAAAATTGAAAAATATCCTCTTTTCATTCATGGCATCTTCTCGAAACATATCAATAAGCTTGAGAAGTGCAATAAGGTGCGCAAATAGACATGTCCATATAATCTTTGTTGAATCATTACTAACTTTTGATAGTAAGATTTTATTAAGTTTATTTTTAATTTTTTTCATGACCGTCAACATACCTCAATATATAACTCAATATATAGATGTTCCTTCCAAAGCAATAATCATATGGAAATTTATATTTACAAAGATGATCAATAAATTAACTATAGCCTTTTACGATCTAATTAGCTTGAAACGAGCCTACAAAGATCTTGAAAGAAAATATCTTAACATTAAAGTTGTAAATAAAATTTATTCAATTTGGAGTAAGAAAAACTGAAAAGTAACTGCAAATTTAATTGCCTTTTACTTGCATTTGAATTTTCTCAACTAACTACGAAAAAAGACAATATAAATATAAAAGTATGTTATTAACATTGGTGACAGCGTAGCAAAAAGATGGTTGCATTTTGTTTATCACTATTTACAAATATTTAGATTACACATAAATAATTAACTTTTGGGGCCTCGAATTTTGTGAGGCCTAAAGCGATCGTTTTAGTGACCTTGTGGTTAAGCCACCTATGTAATTGCCAAATAGGAAACTATGGTGAAATGACAAAGTTCTTTCTCCCTTAATTAGATATATTAGATTCGAACTTTTGATTGAAGAACTCTTCGGTAGAAAACATCAAAATTTTCTCATAATGAGCTTTTTAAGGGACGAGTTCGTACAACACTGAATGATTGAAGGAAAAAAATATTAACACATGAAATCAGTAATAGGCAATGTTTTGGGATTGTGGAGGGGGTTGGGGGGGGGGGGGGATTGGGGGCTAATTCTTGAGCAATGCGATACCTAATGGACATACTTTTGGTGTGTGAGTTTAAGCAATTTCAAGTTACTTGATATGATTTCTTTATAGGAAATATTAACTTTAAAACGCGAGTATATTTATTCACAGATATTCACAATATTAATAGCCTATTTTTATTTAGACACTGCGTTTTCTCGCTCTTGAGAATTCCCACTTTGTTGGAACTAGTTGAGTATCATAAATTTTTTGTCAAACAATAAATCAAAGAAATGATAGGCAATAAATTCTAGGACACCATCTTTGAAACCTTTAGTACTAATAAGTAATAGTAGAATTTTCTACAGTCGTTAGTACTATAAGAAGAACAACTGTCCAAGGATGCAAACCCTTTCGTATGATAGATAGGCTTTAAATTAGTTGCCTTAATTAGTGATTTTTCTTCATCCAATCAACCTGAGCAAGGAAGAAGACAAAAATATTTATACCCGAAAAATAGGGGTGGAGTATGATTATTTTGTTGTACAAAAACAAGGGTAGTATTCAAAGTTGCAATAACTATAAAGGTATCAAGCTATTGAGTCATACCATGAAAGTTTGAGAGACAATGGTGGAAGTTAGGATGAGGTGGAGTGTGTCTATTTATAAGAACCAGTTCGGATTCATACCACGGGCTGAGTGCCCGACAACAAGTCAAAGGCTAGATAAGCATCACATGCCTTCTCGGCCATCCGCTGAGCCTTTAGAAATGGCACAACCCTGCTAGAAATATAATCCAATGCACCCCTCGACTCTAACCATGGCAAACTTGACATAGCGTCATAGTCTTGGCATAACAATACAGAATAGCATGATAGGATGAAAACAAGTCCATGCCAAGGATAATATCAAATTCTACCATAGTAAGTAACAATAATGTAACGACC
Organism: Nicotiana noctiflora; assembly: GCA_032618575.1. NCBI lineage: Eukaryota > Viridiplantae > Streptophyta > Magnoliopsida > Solanales > Solanaceae > Nicotiana > Nicotiana noctiflora. The sequence continues at coordinate 22,351 of JASVEL010008550.1, forward strand.
CAACCGATCGTTCTGAGTTTTTGCACATTGATTGCCAATTCTCGGGCATGTCTTGCTTCATGTAATGCATTATGACCGATATAGATCGTTGGTTTTGGCTTTCAGAAAAATCGGAATGAATTTGAAAGAATAGTCTCACTTGAAGGCTTTGAATTTGAAAGGATTGACCAAAAGTTGACTTATTTATATATGAGCTCGGATCGGAATTTTTATGATTTGGCTAGTTCTGTTAGGTTATTATGACTTAGGAGAGCGATCAGAATACATTTTGGAAGTCTGTGAAAGGATTTGGCTTGAATGAGCAAAGTTAGTATTTTGGAGAATTTCAATTGATAGGTGAAATTTTGATCCGAGGGTCGGAATGGAGTTCCGAGAGTTGTGTACCTTCATTAAGTGATTTGGGATGTGTTTATAGAATTTCAGGTCACTCGGACGTGGTTTGGTTGGATTTTTTATCGAATGTATATTTCGAAAGTTTTAGAAGAACTTAGGCTTGAATTCGATGTAATTTGATAATTTTGGTGTTGTTTGAGGTGTTTTTCTAATTGGAACAAGTTCGAATGATATTTTTGGGATGTGTTGGTATTTTTGGTTGAGGTCGTAGGGGCCACAGGGTGATTCCGGATAGCTAATGAAGAGTTTTGGACTTAGGAGATTTTAATTTTGCTGTTGCTTCTGGTATTTCCGCTTCTACGGAAATGGGACCACAAAAGCGATATCGTAGGTGCGAAGAAAGGATCGTAGAAGCGGTTTTGGTTTGTGCAGCAGGCTCCGTAGATACGGTGGTTTTTGCCGCAAAAGCGGAACCGCATCTGCGAGAGAAGGACAGCAGAAGCGAAAGTTTTGGACGTTAGTAGAAGCCGCAGAAGCGGCATGTGGTCCGCAGAAGCGGGACCAGGGAAGCGGAAAATTTTCCGCAGAAGCGAAAATGTGCTGGGCAGACGATTTTGGGTCATTTTGTGCCCTTGGCTACTATTTTTTTTTGGAGATTTTTGGAGGAAATGAAAGAGGGATTCAAGAGGAATTGACTTGAGGTAAGAATCTTGGTCTTTAAACTTGCTTTAATTGTTGGAGTTAACCTAGAAATTCATGAAAATTAAGCCTAAAATCGAAGAACTAGGGCTTGGAAATTGAAGATTTTAAATTTGGATTTGGTAGGTCATTTGAGCTCAGATTTGAGAGTTCTCGGTATGTATAGAATCGTGGGAAGATAGGGAATCTATTGATATGAAAATTTTTGTGTTTTGAGATGTCGGCCCGGGGCTCGGATTTTGGTAATTTTGGGATTTGTGCCCATTATTATTTGTTTTTGCTCGGGCTTTATTTCCATAGCATATTGTGATGTATTCACTCTGATTGTGGATAGATTCGGCGTGCGTGGAGGCCAATTTGAGGGGCAAAGGAATCGTGAGCTAGAGATTTTTTCGGTTCGATATGAGAAATGATTGTAAATGATATCCTGGGGGTTTGAAACCCCAGATTGCATACCGTAGTGCTATATTGAGGCGACTTGCATGCCGGATAGCGGGCGTGGGGTAGAGCACCCTTGGGGGATTGTGACTTGGTCCATCCCGATTGATGATTTTACCGTTGATTTGACTGAAACTTATTTGTTATTATCATGATTTTGGGCTGATTGCCATATTTGGGCTTCGTGCCAATTATTTGAACCCTTCGGAGAATTTATCACTTTTTTCTCACTATTTTGACGTATTATTTAAACTCAATTCTGTTGATATCTACTGTTTAACAAACTCAGCCAATTTTACTCAGATTTGAAACTTAACTGATATTTCCGAATATTATTTTTAGCTGAGAACTACTATTTTACAAATACCCGAGGGCTTGTGATGATTTTTGGATTGAGTGAGG